>VDFB02281492.1:415548223-415562056 GCA_007258455.2 Sequoia sempervirens
GAGGAGACACATGGAGCCCGGGAGGAGGTGGACAGAGACTTAGGAGGGCAGGAGACAGCTGGCAGGGAGGAGACACACGGAGCCCGGGAGGAGGTGGACAGAGACTTAGGAGGACAGGGGGGCAGGAGCCAGCCGGCGGGGAGGAGGCACAGCCACAGCAGGGATCTCCTAGGGTGATAGATCTAGACGCGATGGAGAGTGAGGGGTACTCAGCCGAGAGTGAGGGGTATCATCCGCAGGAGATGGAGATCGACTCAGATGTGCATGATATAGCACCGGTAGACGCAGCGCCACCTGCAGGGGAGGATCCAGTGGCGGTGCTGAGAGATACAGTGGAAAGGCTGTGATAGAGCGAGCAGCGGGTGCGGGAGGCAGGGACAGAGCGGATTGCGGTAGAGGCAGAGAGGGATGAGTGGCGGGCCCGATTTGCTCAGGGGGAGAGAGACTATAGGGAGCTAGTTATGCTAGCGTCAGAGCAGGAGCGGAGATTGGTGAGGGAGAGGGATGAGAGCCGGGATGAGGCCGTAACCTGCATCGAGGTGGGAGAGGCTGCGTGCGCAGGTGTATAAGCGGTGAGATAGGGATGCCGAGGAGTATGCGATTGAGCCAGCGTGAGCTCAGGGATAGGGTGCGTACAGTGGCGGCAGAGAGAGGGGTGTTACAGGCACAGGTGGAGGAGTTAGAGGCTGAGAGAGATGTGCTACAGGCACAGGTTCAGGTAGCAGAGAGCGAGAGGCAGGTGGCCGAGTCAGAGGCATAGACGCTACGTAGAGAGAGAGATACAGTGACAGCACAGGCATCTAGCTTGCGACGAGAGCGGGATTCGGCTGAGTTGAAATTGTAGGCCCTGCAGAGGGACAGAGATGCAGCGGTGGCACGAGGACAGACTGCACAGAGGGAGAGGGATGCTGCAGAGTTGTGGATGCAGACCTTACAGGGCGAGAGGGATGCACCACGAGCTCAGTTACAGGGGGTGATGGTTGAGGGGGGAGGTGCAGGGACAGATGTATAGGAGCTTCACACATAGTTACAGGTGATGCAGGTCGAGAGGGATAGAGGCTCTGAGCAGATACGGTAGTTGATACTAGCTCAGGAGGCCTGGGCATGGGAGCGGCGGGCTATCAGTGCAGATCGAGATCGGTATAGGCATGAGAGGAATGTCGCGAGACTGATAGCAGGACAGCGGGATGAGTTTATGCAGCAGACTAACTACTGTAGGGGGTATATGAGCAGGTTGTTCCAGATCCAGCACAGCGCACAACGCGCTACATTAGTCAGGCTCCATTGCCACTAGGGCTATCCCAGTCACTAGGGACACACACCATGGGTTTTAGCGACTACCGGTAGACTCCATCTCCATACGGCAGTTATCAGGTGACACCCACCCGTGAGTACCAGGGGACACCCACCCGCGAGTACCAGGGGACACCAGCACATAGTGGGTCAGCACCCAATTCTCTGCAGAGGTCAGATGTGGGCAGCTCACAGTAGAGCAGAGAGATGCAGGACATTGGTTATTTTTGACAGATACAGGATGGGTGGTTTATTCATGTCGCCAGAGAGCAGAGGTGATCCACATCTCTGGATTTTGTACCTTATTATGCGATATATGATGGAGATGTATTGTATCATGACATTGTATTATTTTGATTATGTGATGGCCTGTATTGACATTATGTAGGATGTTTCCTTTATGCGGCTATATGAGATGATTCATGATGTGATTCCGCATGTATATATATATACACATGTCTATATGGATGATTTATGTTTTTATGCTTTATGTTTTTATGGATGGATGATTTATGATTGATGCAAACATTTCTATGATTTATGATGTATGGATGCACATGTTTATATGATTTATGATGTATGATTGATGGATGTACATGTGGATGGATGATTTATGCATGTTTATATGGTTTATGATGTATGATTTATGGATGCACATGTGGATGGAGGATTTATGCATGTTTATATGATTTATGATGTATGATTTATGGATGCACATGTGGATGGATGATTTATGCATGTTTATATGATTTATGATACAATTACATGTCAATAACGACCGTTATGAGGATGCGGGTAGGCGATAGGTAGATGGAAGATTGCATTTGCCAAAAACAACCATTAATATCTTGAGAGGACAAGGACCGACAAGAGGAACAAAGAACGAGAGTACTTGCACAACCGAAATCATAAGCTGTGGTTATGGTGGAAATGAACAGTGCATGCAAAGTGGTGGAAATGCAGCGAAAATGAGATTTTTCCATCTTTGGAGCATTGATTTTTACTATAGCGTAGGATACCAAACACCTTGATATAGAAGACCAAGGCGAGCAAGTACTCTACGCATGAAAAAAACACAGCAAACAATAAGGTTATCCCAACACCTCGAGGTCATGATGACCTCGGTCAGGCCTGGTGCTGTAATAACCAAAAACACACAAATTTGTCCCAGCGTAACACAAGACCTAGAGATCTCGGTGGGTCTTATGAGGGACAACTGAGAAGACAGCCGATAAAACAAAAGATCAAGGTATGCCCCCATTTCGGCAGATCAAAGCACGCCTTGGTATGATGGACCAAGGTGACCTTGACAAGTGATAGGAAGGAACCCAAAATGATAAACAAAATCCGAAAGCATCAAAAGATCAAAATCAAGACAATAGGTCCTTTGGCATAGGATCACAGTGATGGATGTGATTGAGGAGGTCTGTTAGGAAGGGTTCATCCTGTTGAGACCAAAGGTGGATGCGAAATAAGGTGACCCAGTTGGCGTGGGATATTACCGAGGGACAAGATCTTGTAACGCAAAGGAATTTCATTTGTTAAGAACTGGTAGATGTGGGCACAACTTGATAACGAAGCTCAAAAGACTGACATAACCTACAGACCTAGGGGCTCGGGGGCTGATCATAGATTAGCCTTGCCTACGTGAAAGCGCAGAGCCCTCGTAGTTCCAGAAAAGACCATGGAAAAAAAAATGGAAAGAAGACAAATGATGACCGATGATGACAGACGGATGCCCCGGGGGTGAATCAAATGATCAACCTTGCCTACGTGACAGTGCAGGGGCAACGTAGTTCGACAAACGGACTCGACAAGATGGGACCTACGTGAAGACCGACACGATGGATGATTCTACCCAATGACACGAGTGTGAATGACGTAAGCTCAGAGTGGGATACCGAAAAAAGCTTAGGAATGGGTTATAGACTCGATGGGTCGTCCAATGCTCAATCAATATTTACCAAATAGTTTGGGATGAGATGGGTGAGGACAATAGTGCGGATGATGGCATAAAATAACTAGGATGTCAGGTAGATAATGATTAAGCCCTCTATGGATGACACCTGTTGCCAGGTTTTCACCATCCATACTTATCCAAGGCGCCACCAAGAAGTGGTTTTCACCATAGGATGGATTTATTTCTCTTGACTATTTTTGGATTTTTGACTTTTTTGATTTTTTTTTTTTTTTTTTTTGATTTTTTGATTTTTTTGGATTTTTGACCAGGTGGGGTAACCGAGCAGACTTAGGAGTAGAACTTTTTCAAATGCATGACATTGATAGGCTCGTCAAGGGGGTCTCCTTCAAGAGTAGTCAACCTATATGCCCCTTATCCATATTTAGCAGCTATGATATAGGGCCCCAACCAATTTGCCTCAAATTTTCCTTTCTTGTCTCGGTCTTGCTGAGTACATTGGTTCTCTTTAAGAACAAGCTCACCCACCTGGAATTGGCGAGGATGAACCTTCTTATTGTAACTACACTTGAGGTGATTCTGATATTCTTGCAGATGATCGTAGGCCTTTATTTTGCATTCGTCTAGTAACTCTAGCTGTGCAAGCTGTGCAACACGAGCATCCTCTTCGCTGATGAGGTTCTTAAGAGAGATTCTCAATGATGGGATTTCAACCTCGATTAGCAAGACAGCTTCGACACCAAACACCAGAGAGTAGGGGGTGGCGCCTGTTGGGGTGCGGATGGACGTGCGATATGCCTAGAGGGCAGGATGAATGTGGAGGTGCCAATCTCGTCCAGTGTGATTGACAACCTTTTTGAGAATTCGAATGATGGTTTTGTTGGTCACTTCCGCCTGACCATTACCCTGGGGGTAATAAGGTGTTGACCAACGGTGCTGAATATGGAAGGTTTCGCATAGGTGTTTCATGGCTTGGTTCTTGAATGGTTTGCCATTGTCAGAAATGATGGTGGATGGGATACCATATCTGCAGAGAATATGGTAAAGGATGAATTTGGAGATCTAAACGTCGGTGATTTGTGAGAGGGGCATTGCCTCTATCCACTTGGTAAAATACTCAGTGGCGGTGATTATGAAGGTATGGACGTCGGATAATGGTGGATGAATCTTGCCAATCAAGTCGAAACCCCATTGAGAAAATGGCCATGGTGCCAGGAGGGGCTGAAGATCTTGTGCTGGAGCATGGATTAAATCTACGTGTTGCTAGCAGGGAAGACACTTTTTCACAAACTCACAAGCATCATGTTCCAACGTAGGCCAATAATATCCAGCCCGTAGGATCCTCTTGGCCAGAGCCATACCATTTGAATGTGCCCCACAAACACCGCTATGTACCTCCGTTAATGTAGTATGGGCTTCGGTCTCATTTAGACATCTAAGGAGGATTCCATCATACCCACGACGATAAAGCGTATCTCTGATGATGACGTATCGAGAAGAGTGATGGATGAAGGATTTGCGTTGATTACGGGTAAGGTCCAGGGGTATAGTGTTATCACGGAGGTAGGTATAGATGTCTTGGTACCATGGGGAGGTGGGACCCACAATTTTGCACACCATTTCAGTCTCAGGGATATCGTATGCTGGGATTAATAGTTGTTCTACAAGAAACTCACACTCTGTTCGATCCTTGGGCATGTCCAGGAGGGAGCCGATAGTGGCCATCGCATCAGCTGCTTTGTTTCGTACCCTGGGAATCTGTTCAAATTGTATGGAGGTGAAGTATTTCTTGAAATCGTCCACCATGCGCTTGTAGGGTAACAACTTATCATCCTTGGTCATAAACTCATCATTAACTTGCCTAATGACTAGCAAGGAATCACCGAAGACTTTCAACTGAGTTATGTGCCATTGTTTGGCAATCTTGAGACCGGTGAGGAGAGCTTCGTATTTAGCCATGTTGTTGGTACATGGGAACGCTATCCTGAATGACTTGGGAATGTAGTCACCTTGAGGGGTAACTAATAAAATTCTTGCACCCGATCCATTATGTGTATATGATCCGTCAAAATATAGTGTCCACATGGGGGTTTCCTCAACTGAAAAGACTTCCTCATCAGGGAATTCTGTGATCAATGGGTGAGTGTCAACTAGAGGAGCTTCTGCCAACTGATCTGCAATTATCTGCCCTTTGATAGCCTTGTGATCCACGTATTCTATGTCGAATTCACTGAGGAGCATGACCCACTTAGCCATGCGGCCAGTCAGAGTGGTTCTAGATAACGGATACTTCAATGGTTTGATCTTGGCGATTAACTTGACTGGGTGACTGAGCATGTAATGGCGGAGCTTCTATGTACTGAAGACTAGTGCGAGGCACGCTTTTTCCATGGGAGAGTAGTTTAGCTCGTAGCCAACCAGTGTCCGACTGATGTAGTAGACTGCCCTTTCTTTTGACGACTCATCATGCTGCGCCAACAATGCCCCTAGTGTGACTGAAGTGGCGGAGATGTAGAGCAAGAGGGGCTTGCCGAGAATTGGTGGCATCAATATTGGTGGATGGGCCAAATATTCCTTAATCTTATCAAATCCTATTTGACACTACGGGTTCCATCGGAAGGTGGAATCCTTTTTTAGAAGATGAGTGAATGGTTGACACTTGTCTGCCAGCTGGGCAATGAAGCGACGGATGGACTGCATTTTTCCCTGAAGGCTTCTTAACTGTTTGAGATTGCGTGGAGGGGGCATGTCTAGGATAGCCTTTACCTTAGCGGGATTAACTTCAATGCCCCTACGAGAGACTATGAAACCCAGCAACTTTCCAGAAGTGACTCCAAAGACACATTTTTTTGGATTCAGCCGTAACTTATAATGCTCTAACCGCTCAAATATCTTCTTCAGGATGGCAGGATGTTCTGTTCGTGTTCTAGATTTCCCTAATAGGTCATCAACATAGTCTTCCATGATGATATGTATGAGGTCATGGAAGATGACCATCATTGCCCTCTGATAAGTCGCCCCTGCATTTTTGAGACCGAAGGGCATAACATTGTAGCAGAAAGTGCCCCAAGGAGTGGTGAAGGCGGTTTTGTGTTGATCTTCAGGTGCAATTCAAATCTGGTTGTACCCGGAGAAGCCATCCATAAGGGACAACATCTCATGTCTTGCTATTAGGTCGACCAACATGCCAATATTGGGTAGGGGGAAGTCGTCTTTGGGGAAAGCTTTGTTGAGATCCCTAAAGTCTGTACATATCCGAATGTCACCATTTGGTTTAGCTACTGTCACTATGTTGGAGATCCATTCGGAGTAATCAATTGGTCTGATAAATCCTGCCTCCAGTAACTTCTCTAATTCCTTCTTGACTAACAATGCAACTTGCGGATGCATCTTGCGGAGTTTTTGCTTGACAGGTTTAGCGTCTGGGCGGATGTCCAGGTGATGAACCACCAAGGCGGGATCTAAGCCTGGCATGTCCGAGTATGACCAAGCAAAGTTAACAACTCCCTCCTAGAGTAGCTGTGCAAAGATCAGAAGCTCTTGTTCGGAGAGTGACTTGGCTACATAGGTGATCTGGGGATTTTCAGGAGTTCCCAAATTAATCTCTTGCATTTCTTCAATCAGAATAGATGATCTGGCAGATAGCTGAGTTCCCATAAGGGGAAGATGAACATCTCCATCTTCTAGCGCCTCTTCGACATTTTCGCCATCAGATGCGTCCTTTATTTTGACTTTTTCAAGGTCACGAAGTGCCTCAAGGAGGTTTTCACTAGATGACCGTTTGTTATTTTTCTTATTCTTACTTTTGCGACTGGAGTGTTCATCCTCCCCCAATCCCATGAGGTTAACATAGGTATCCGCAGATATACTGATAGGTGTGCTAGTTCATAGGTTTCAATCAATGAGTTCAGGATGGCGAAGGGATAGGCTAATAGTGCAGATGGATAGGCATTCAAACATGGAGGATAGGTCGGCGTGATCGACGTCATCGTATGCACGTATGATGGATTATTCCTGGGGTATGCCTTCTAATGATCCATTGTCCACAACTACAGTATTGGAAGCATTAGACAATGTTTCGGGGCCTTTCTGCTTTCTGTCATACCCAATGCCCACATTTCTTGGTAGCAGAGAAGTATCAATGGGTTGTAACCGCCCTTTTTCTTGCTTTCCTAGGCCTCTGCCTTGATAGTTATGCTTTTCCACAAACTTTGTCAGCCAGGGGTACTTTTCTTGGAAGTATTCCTTGAGAGGAGTTTCTGGCTGAGGCTCTTCTCGGTAAACCCATAGAAGGGGATACAAAAGTGGTAGTAGGGATGTTTTTGCCATAGAAGGTGACAGTCTTGTCCTCTTTTGGGGTAGCATGGGAAGGTTGACCATACTCATGTGGTGATGGTGGCATGGTCGCCACATTAAGAGCAGTATGCATTTCATACTCGCCACACCCTTTGTCAATGATCTGGACTTTTGTGATGCTAGGATCAGTGGAGGATGGTGTGGTTTTTATGGTGGATGGTGGATTGACAGGTGATGACCAAGATGCCCCCATTTCAACCCCAGGACAATAATGTAAATGGGGAAATGATGCCTCTAGAGTGCGGCAATATTCGAATGGTTGGGGGTCGACATAGATGGTAACCTCTTGTCCGTTGACTGGGAATTTGAGGCATTGATGGAAGGTGGAGGGAACGGCTTGCATAGCATGTAGCCACAGACGGCCGAGGAGGAGGTTATATGGTAAGTCCAGATCAAGGACATGCCAGGTGATGTATTGAACTACCGGTCCCACTTGGATAGGAAGATTGATGATCCCTTCTGAATTTCTTTCTGCATTGTCATAAGCCTTTATTGTAATAATCTAGTTACTTAGGTCCGCTTGGGTATACCCCACCTGCTTTATGAATTTTAAAGTGCACAAGTTGAGGGCAGAGCCATTATCTACCAAGACCCTTTTTATTTTATGCCGAGCGACTACGACTTCAATATGTAAGGGGTGATTGTGATTAGCATCAATGTTGGGCATATCATCGTGGCTGAAGTGTAGTTGGTGAGATGAAGCTAGGTGTCCTACCAAGGCTTGAAACTGTGTAGGATCCATATTATTAGGCACATGGGTTTCCTGTAGGGCTCTATTAAGGATTTCTTGATACACGGGGGAAGACTTGAGTAAATCCAAGATGGAGATATGTGCAGGGGTCTTTCCCAAGTGATCAAGGATATTGTACTGGGAAGTTACAGGAGTCGGTTGGGCAGGTGCAGAGGCTGCAGGAACGGTGATGCGGGCTCGTCGTGTGGTAACAGCACATTGAGAGTCTTTAGCTTTGACATGTATCATGGATACACGAGGTTCTACCTGCTCAATGTAATGAATAATACCCTCGTAATTGAGGGGTACATTCTTGTAACTCACGTTATTTGTGCTGTTGTTTTGAGGATTACTGTTGGAAGTGCTCGGGCCTTGGTTATGGTTTGGGAAAGCGTTTTGATAAATTTGCAACTGAGCATTGGACGACGGAGCTTGGTTAGGATCAACCTTGATGTCACCTCGATCGATGAGATCCTGGACGTAGTTTTTCAGACCCTGACACTTATTCAAAGAGTGCCCTTTAATTTTGTGGAACTCACAATATTCATTTTCCCTAAACCATGCGGGCTTAGGTTTGGATTCATCTAGTGGCTTGGTGACAGGGTACGTGATTGGATAGCTGATCTGCAATAGTTTATTGAAGACGACACTCAAGGGTTCTCCTAGTTGAGCATATTGGCGTTTAGGGTTCCCTTGGTTATTTTGATTGGACTGTTGGGGAGGACGGGGTGTCCCTTGTGGTATGGATATGGCATTAGGTACAGATTGTTGTTGTTTCTGGGATGCGTTGGCCACTTGGACATGTTTAGTATCAGTGACACCATCATTGACTGCATTCTTGTTCTTGTTCTAGAAACGTGGCTTGTCGTTGAATGTCCTTTCCCTATCTTGGTTATATATTTTGATGTGCCCCTTGGCAACAAGGGCACGCTCAAGGATGGGTCCTTTCTCCACCACCTCCACAAAAGTGGTGACACAGTGCAATCGGAAGTTGTGAGCCATGTCAGGATGGGAATTCTCCACGAAGAGGGTGACCATGTCCTTTTCTTTCAAAGGAGTTTTCATTCGGCTTGCTAGGGCACGCCACCTCTGGAGGTAGCTAGTAAAAGTTTCCCCTTCACGTTGTTTCTCCTTGAGAAGATCTAGGGTATCAGTATCTTTCTCCAAGTTGAAGGAGTAGGAGACAAACCTTTCTGACAAGTCAGAAAAATATTTTATAGACCCCTTGTCAAGGGTCATGAACCACCCTAGCGCATCACTCCCCAGACTTCGGGGGAACAGACGCAAGAGATAGTTGTCATTGTGGATCACTTCTTGACACTGGGAGTAAAACTCCCGTAGGTGGGCCTTAGGATCTTTGTTCCCCTTATATTTGTCAAATTTTGGCATCTCAAAATGCTTGGGGAAGGGAATCAATGAGATGGAGGGATCATATGGATAGGGACATATATCTTCGAACTTGAACGATTTCTTGCTAGTCCCTGCCTGGAGATCCTTTAGTGCGGCCTTGATTTCTAGTATGTCCGCATTGGTCGATGTGTTAGACAGATATTGATGATAGGACAATTGTGGATTCTGAGAGGATGTTTGGGGATGGGTGTATGGATAATGAGGAGGTGGTACCTCCTGCTGATATGCCAAGGGACCTTGTTGATAAAAAGGTTGCTGTTGTGAGGTGGGATATTGATTGGTTGGGTAGTTGTGGGTGGCGTACTATTGGGAAGTATGGAGAAAATGTTGCTGATTAGCTTGCGGATATTGGGGGTGTTGATATGACTCTTGTGATGCCCCATAGGAGGGTTGTTGTTGATATTGTTGCTGGTTGTAATAGTTGTAGTGATGAGGTGGTTGTTGATATTGTTGTTGATGCATAGGTGGTGGCTCTGATGGGCGAGATGGGATGCTATGTTGTGGTTGCGCTTGTGGGCATAAAATGGATGCAAGGAATGAAGATATGGTCGGGGCTGAAGGCCGAGGTTGATTTCCTTGCGATTGATGTTGGGAGGGTTTTGTTGAAAATAGGGGATTGATCAATGATTGTTGTTGAGGTGGAGGTGCGATTGAGATGTTGTGCGAGGGAGGTTGTTGAGCACTAGTGGGAGCGTAGGATTGGGGAGGTTGTTGGGATATGAATGATGATGGTGGAGGGATATTAGATTGGGGCAGCTGTGGAGGCTGTTGAGGTATGAATGATGATGGTGGAGGAATATTGGATTGGGATGATGGTGGAGGATTGAATGACGCTGAAGGAGGGATGTTGGATTGGGACGATGGTGGAGGATTGAATGACGATGGAGGAGGGATGTTGGATTGGGGTGGCTGCTGAGATAGGACTGACGATGGTGGAGGATTTGTAGCCCCAAGAGGTGGGGGTAAGGTAGTGAAAGGGTTGCCCCCAGTGTTGGCAGGAAGCGGGTTCGAGGGGGGTGGTGCCGGTAGCATTAATGGTTGCGGTTGCGGGATGTTTTGTGGCATGCCATAGGCAAAAGGATCATTGGGATCAACAGTTTGGGGGGATCCCATGACTGAGACGGTGGGATGTGTGGGATTGCCAATGAGATATAGGACTACATTGCTGAATTCAGGTTGATGCCAGCTACTGGGGATGTCATGTGCACCTTGGGGTACATTAGATGTGGAGGTGCCATACTTGGATAGGTCGACACTTGATGGCAACTTGACACCTTTTTCAATCAAGTGAGCCAAGATTCGGTCACCATGTCTTTCGAGAAGGCGCTCCGTCATTTGTGCATTAACTGGGTTGCTAAAGTGCTCCTCGAATGTGAGCTCAGGTTGATCGGCCATGTTTTCTTCACCAGGTGGTGATGTGTTTTGACCATCCACATTGGATTGCGATGAGGTACCATTGTGGGGGTCGTGAGGGATATTAGTACCATAGTTCGGGTCTGACGTGATGTTGACTGTGTTGGTGGGATCTTGTGGGTTGTTCAATTGGGCATTCAGGGCTTGTTGGTCGGCCATTTTCTTTGCTTGTGATTGAGTCTGAATGGGCATGCAAGATGATGAAGTAGATCAAGATATTAGAAACACCTTGATGATGAGAGATTGATTTGATTTTGATGAAAGATTAGTTGACGATGATTGATTAGGTCGACGTGGATTGGCTTGATGGAATTGGATTGGATTGATTGGTAGATGTTGGATTAACCTAGATTCTAGGTTTTGATCCGAATAGGTTTGATGATGTGGGGATCAGATCGATACGATGATTAGGACTGATGTGATGATAGATACGATGAAGACCGAGATCCACAACCGAGTTTAAGAAGGATCCTTGGTAACACTAGGTATTGATTAAAAGGTGGATGTATGATAACGACACTGAATCCAACTTGAGATAGAAGCGGATTGATTGGGTCGAAAAGGATAACTGACCTAAGATGGATAGCGATCCTAAGCTAGCTATGATGATTGTGATTAGGGATGAATACCTAGGTCAACTTGGATGATGACTCTAACGGGGTTTATATGGAATAACGGAGATCAGAGATGAAAACATGTTTAGGACGGATGGGGAGTGTCTCAAGATAGATGAATGGCTCTCGAAACAAGCAAAAGACTATTCAGGACAAATGACCCTTAGAACGAAGGGCTTGGAACGGACGTTTAGATGTTTGTTTTGGACGCTAAATGATCATTTCGGTGTTCAAAACAGAGGGACAATGGATGCCAAATGATGGTATAGGATGGTTAAAGGGACAGGTCTGCCACTGCAAAAGGATAGGTCCACCACTATATTTGGACAGATCCACCACTGCACTGGGACAGGTCCGCCACTGCACCAGGACAGATCCGCCACTGAACTGGGACAAATCCACCACTACACTAGGACAGATCTGCCACTGAACTAGGACCAATCCGCCACTGCACTAGGACCAATCCACCACTGAACTAGGACCAATCCGCCGTTGCACTAGGACCAATCTGCCACTGCACTAGGACAGATCCGCCACAACACTAGGACAGATCCACCACAGCACGAGGATAGGTTTGCTAAAGAATAAGGTTAAGTCCGCCAAAGGATAAACTTAAGCTTGGTTTTTTGATCGATGGCAAAGGCAAAGGACCCAAATTGTAGCAATCATAAAAAGACTTGGCCAAATCGATAATCACTAGTTTTTGCACAAGAAAGACAATTCAAGCAGCACAGCCCTAAGATTAGTAGAAACGGGTATGGTCAACAAAGTCTTCTACTCTAGGATTGCACATGGTTTCTAAGGAGTCCTCGATATACACCTGATACGTGAGGCCCAAACCGTGAACACCAACCCGTTACAAGTGTGAGTCGGGAACCTTAGCGAGATACTAGAGGCTCGGACCAATTCTTCACGTCATCCCGATGCTTCGCCAATTACAACGTGGTTGGATTGGGGTACAACTTTCGCTCTCCCCCCTTTATATACCCCGCCAGTACGCGTGGTTGGAATCGTCCCTTGGGGTGATGAAATCCCCAAGCAGGTCCCGCTAAGAAAGTGAAAAATAGGTGACTCAAAAGGACATGGAAAGCTATGATTTCTCGTCACCCAAGATCGTCAAATGGCGCAAGGGGATTGGATACGTCAAATAGCCTTCCCAAACACGCCAAGCAAGGTTTATTGACACCCCTTTTAATTAAACTATGTTCCTATTTTACCAAAAGACAATTCGGGAAAACTAGAAATTTTTACCTTCTGGAGGATAGGTCTGCCACTCTGTAAGGACATATCCGCCACTATCAGGACCATTCCACCACTCTGTCAGGACAGGTCCACCACTGCAGGGGCCAGTGCGCCATAGCGAGCCGGATCTGCCATGGGAGACAAATCCAGCCACTCTGTTAGGCCCGGTCCAGCCACTCACAGGGCCGGATCAGCCACTCTGGTAAGGCCCGGTCCAGCCACCACCTGCAGACCGAGGATCCGCCACTCTGTTAGGCCCAGTCCGCCACCCTGCAACCTGGACCTTGAAAAATGCAAAAAATAGCAAACGTGAAGAAAATAGACCTGTTTGTGGGTCCCACCGGGCGTGCCAGAAATGTGATAGGTCGGAATAGAGTGTTAGAAATCAAGCAACAACTAAAAAAGTGCAAATAAACAACTTAAAACAACCTACACTTCAAGATTAGCCTAAGTTGGAAACAAAACAAGACAAAGCCACAAAATGGAACTTTGTACCTTGCGTTGAGTCGATCCTTTGGTTGGCCCTTCGATCTTTGATGTGTATGCTCCTTGGATGGCACAAGATGTGAGATGTGAGATGAAAATGGTGCTTGGAAACATGAAAATAGCTAAGTGTTGGTTGAAAAACAAAATTGCAAGAGTTTGGCTAGCACAAATGATCTCCCCCAAAATGAGAGAAAAGAGGGGGTATTTATAGGATTTTTGGGAAATCCTAGGACGGTCAAGATTGATCCACCAAATATCAAGATGTAGGGCTAAGGTGAGTTGAGAACTCACAAGCCCTCACATCTTGACATGTGGCATGTGAGATAGCCCTAAAAGGTGAAGTGGACATGAGGTGGAAGGACAGGTACATG
>VDFB02281492.1:415562511-415577023 GCA_007258455.2 Sequoia sempervirens
AGTTAGATGGACTAATGACTGATTAGAGGCAAGTGGGAAATTATGGAGGATGTGACCTTAATAATGATTAAGGGTGTGCATATGCTAACTCTGGTTAATTAGAAGAAGATGAAGTAATAAAAATGGATTAAGGACCAACTTGCAAAAATTGGAGGATGTGACCATGAGAGAGAAAAGATAAATTAAAAATGAATTTTTAATTTAAAAGGGGAATATGACTAAATTAAATAAAAGGGCATATTTATTTAATTTAGAGGAGGAAGAGGGGCAAAGTATTAAATTGAATACTTTATGACCTTTGTGCAAGATGCAAGGTATTAATTAAACAATTGGCTTAATTAATATTGACGGAGGGGATGAGCAACTGGATGAATAAGGAGACGCGTTTGATCATATGGAAGTGATCAAAATTGTATGTCTACAGCATTTATAGAGGAATTCAACATTACAGTTTACAGACTCAAAAATGACCTAAGACTAAACCCTAATCTATCCCAGGCTAATCCCAAAATTTAGAAAAATGGAACTGAACCAAGGGAACCAAACCCAAGGGACCGAACCCTGGGGAGCGAACCTAAGGAGCCGAACCCTTCACACTGGCCATGAAATCTCCCTTTATAGGAACAGGGAGGGCAACAAGCAACCAACCAGGGTGACTTTACATGTCATCAGGTGACTAGGACAAACCCTAAAACAATTCACAAGCCAAGTCATCCGACCACCAGCATATCTGAATATCATTGAATGCTCTGTCAGGTGGTTTAGGGAGAAGATCACGCAATCAAGTTGAATCAAGCAAGTACAGGAATGGCAAGCCATGGTGGTCAAACCAAGAAGGTACATAGACCATGCCATCTAGGAAATCCATGGGTGTGATCATCACAAATCCAGAGGCCACAAATGTAGAATTCAACCGTTCCAACCACTTCTCCATCTCAGACAGTCCATTGCCCTAGTTCTACAATTAATTTCATCCTCTACCACACCAACTCGCATCAGCAATCGAGGTTCAAGACCAAATCGGAGTCATTATGCCAATCCACAAAAATCTTCATCACCATTCTCGAGCCATGGGCCAAGTGACCAACCACATTGAATGCATTACTAGCTCAATCCATGTCCACTATGGCTTCCAGCAAACCAGTTGGCATGACACCGTGGAGTCGGGAAGACAACACGCTGAGAACCCAATGTTTCATCGAGCAAACATACCATTCAGCAAGACCGGGCGCATTCGGCCAAACGTCACAGCGACAACAATGCCACATCGATGAGAGAAGGAAAAATCGGCAGGAGATCATGTCCACACCCCAATAAAAAGCACCATCGGCAAGAGAAAGCGGTGTCGGGAAGACATCTAGGTGAGAAAAATAGTTACACCGAAGTCATCAGGCATATTGGCCAGCCAGAAGGAACTCAGGGAGACGTTTGGCTGAAGATAACATGTTATATCAAGGGGCCAACACAATCGGCAAGACAGGCAATGGTCGGGGAGACATCTCCCCGAAGAAAATAACTCTCACCGAAGAGCCTTTCAAATAAACCCCTATGTGATGTTGCTGTGACTTTATGTTTCTTTTGCCGATGCAACCTTCTCCCTTATGAATGTCGCTATAGCATACTATCATCGGGGAAACCTCATGTAGAATATATTGTGTCATACCGAGAGCCCTTCATTCACTCAGAGTCGTTGAGACAATCAAAACCTTTGCCGACGAAGACCCTTATGTTCCATCGGGGTGATCCCATAATAGTGGTTTACAATTTTTGGTCAAACTGGACACTGAAATTATTACTTTTAACTGAATCTTCACATTCGGGCACCTATAGTGGCTAAACTGTGAGGAATTTGAAGATGGTGCAAACTAGAGTCTCATCAAATTTTGTCTGTAGATTCTAAAAATATTTTTTTCAAAATTTTTGGAATCAAATTGCACTTCTTTCTCCATCTCCCACAAAAAATTGATTTTTTTTAGAAAACAACATTTTTAAAAAGTGACGCACACTGTATAACGCATAACTTTTTTTCCATGTAGGATAAAATTCTAATTCTTTCAAATTTAGATTTGTAACTCTGATATCTAGTGCTTCACTTTGTTTCATAGTGTTTTATTGAATATTTTTTCCTTAATCAAGTTTCCAAATTTAAAATGAATTACTATTTAGACACAACACGACCGTTATAGCGTAACTTTTTTGTATATGTCAAAATTTTATTTCCATTTTTTGTTGGATCAAGGACTTCAATATCTGGTGCACTCATATTTTCAAAATTTTTTTTGATAATATTCTATTTTTCACATGTGAAGAACAAAGAAATTCATTTTGATGAAAAACCTATGTTTTAATAAACTTAAAAAATAAATACATAACAAAACCAAAATATATTAAAATTATATTCATTGGATAGCTTGTTTTGAGGAATCTTTTAATCATTTGAAATAAATTTTAAATGAATTCATTTGATCCCCAAAAGCTAAATCAAAAGTGATTTTTATCAGCATTTTGATAGGTGTAAAGGAGATGCATTTATAGGTATGGTTTAAAACTAGCGAGGTTCTATCCAAGGGGGTTTGATCTAAGGTGATTTGATCAAACCCTCTTCAATTGGAATCCTTAAAATGGAACTTTTTAAGGCTTAAATCATTATATTTTCTAAAAATATGTGATTTCAGCTAAAATTCATTCCTCTCAGGAATTGTAAACCACTATTATGACAACACTCATCGGCAAGACCGAAGGTCACTCACTGAGACCTCTCGAATTCGGCAAGATGTTATATCGATAGACACAACTCATGCCGAGAGACATCCATCCACCATCGGTGAGACCAAGAGGAGTTCAGCAAGATGTCACCCCAAGAACCAAAAGTCACACCGAAGAGAAAGACAGGCGGAAAGGGAACTAGACCGAGGAAGAGTCAGAGCCAGAGCGGGGAACAAAAAGGAACAAAAGAGACCGAGACCAAAAACCATCCCGCTCCTGCCTCCGCAAAAGACCGCAGAGGCGGAGCTAGAACCAAAACAAAACCAAAAATCCATGGGGGTGGAGACAAAAGGAAAACCGATGCAAGCGGAGCCAGGGCTGGAATGAAACCAGAAAGTGAAACACGAGCAAGGTTCCAAAACTGGTTTCCATTCCGATCCCACCTCCGCCAGAGGAAACAAAAGCCGAAAGGAAAAGCAAAGACGCAAAACCGGAGGCAGAATGAAACCCGAAAGAGGAGCAAAAGGCAAAATCCTGATCTTGATTTCACTCCGATCCTGCCTCCGCCAGACAAGGAAAAAACACAAGGCAAGGAAGAAAAGGAAAATCTGGCCATCTGAGACATGAACACTTAGCACGCCGAGCTCAACCCTGATGGGAGCCCATTTACCCCATGTGCCAAAAAGATAGAAAAATCCCAAGCTAAAGATTTGTCAGGGAAATCAAAGGAAAACAACTGGAAAATGAGAGACAACCAAAAAAGGTGCTAATAGGCACCATCTAGGGGAAGCACACAATAGCTTTGATATGATGATATTTTGATGTATTTTTGACATTGTTGTATACACTGATAAATTGAGGAGATATTGCCATTTTTGATGATGTATTTCTTCATATTCAGATATCATTGTACACTTGACATTATTTTGAGATATATATATGATGTGCATTGATTTTGATGGATCAATATGTGCCTATACATGTTTTTATTATGATGGATGCATTTAATTTATGCTTTATATGTTGTGTGATGCTCTATATGATTATGCTATGGATGCAAATGAGGTAAGACTATACTTTATTATGGTTCTATTATACATTATGAATGATGATAATATATGAGGTTGATTTGATCATGCAATTGAAATGTGATGCACTCTATGTTTTTGTATGTTTCCAATGCAAGTATATGATATAATGGATGAATTAATGTATGTATAAGAATGCATGGATGAATGATATGGTAATGCATTTTAATGTATGATATGATATTGCTGATACAACTACATGTAAATGATCTTTTTGGTTAATGTCAAATGTACTCAATCTATTTATGAAAAAGATACCATGATTTTGATGTTTCTCTAGCCTTGGAAAATATACAAATATAGATACAAAACTAATATGGATGCAAATATAAACATGCAAAACTAACTATGCAATGTTGTCATTCCAACAACTGATTTGTTGTGCTTGGTATCATCATTGAGCCTCTATTATGTCTAAAGTTAGTACAAAAATGAAGGTATAATTAAACCATGATGACTTGAGTACAAATTCCATACAACTTTTGTTGATGTTTGATAGTGCAAGATAACACAAGCATCTAGGTATAATAGGACCAAGATGACTTGAGCATTACTTGCATAAAATAGAAAAGAGTTAATTGTTTTCCAATGCACTTTGGAATGTCATCAATGATACTTTGTAGAGCATATCCTACAATGAAGGTGCATAGTAGTAATGATCAACTCACAAAAAATAGATAAATAAAAATCATCCTCCTTCCTTGATTCTCTAGTTGAAGACATCATCGAGTTGCTCCAAAGAAATGATAACAACAAACAAAATACAATAGTTGAACATTCATGCCAAAGTGATTAAATCATTGATTCAAAATAATATCATTCTCATCCATTTAAAATTTTCTGTTGTTTTTGATGTTTTTTATTTGATTATGTTGTTGATTTGGATTGTTGATATTTGAAATTTTTGATGAATGTTTAATGTTGGGCTTTCATTTTGATTGTTGTTTTTGCTACATTGTTTGATTGTTTGTTTGTCTGGTTGTGTTTTAAGATCAACAGTAGGTTGCCACCAGTGAGTTTAGGACTTGTCCCCCAGCAAGAAACCAACCATTTATTGTGAAATATGTACAATGATAAGCAAGCCAAGGTGAGATACAACCGTGACACCCAAATATGTACATGAGGCTCGTATGATAGGCAGATATAATTGCTGGCATGAGTGGATGGTCAAAACACGTAAAAAAAGACGGAGGAGCTAATCTAATCATAGGTAGCGCTTGTTTCCAGGTTTTCACTAGTTTTTATTACACTTTTTAGATTTTATGATTTTTTTGTTGCTACCAAGATGCCTGTTTGCCAGGTTTTCATCAAGGCAATGATTTTTTTGATTTTTTCCTTTTTTCTAATTTTTTTTTGTATTTTTTCATTTTTGTATTTTTTTTGTATTTTTTATTTTTTCTATACTTTTTGTATTTTTTATTTTTTCTATTTTGTTTTGTATTTTTCAACTTTTGACTATGCACTGGATTAACTAGGTTTAAATTTTTTTCAGATGTAGGTTGTTGATTGGTTCTTCAAATAGGTCACCTTTAGGAGTAGAGTGTTGATACACTCTCGATCCATAGATTGATACAACGACAAAGGGACCTAGCCAGTTTGGTTCAAATTTCCCCTTCTCTTTATCCTATTGATTTCAGGGATTTTCTTTCAAGACCAAGTCACCTTGTAACTTTGTGACATCTTCTACTGATAGGCTTTTAGGTGATCAACAACTTGCTGACCACATTCATCCAACAGTTCCAACTCTTGTAGCCTACACACTCTATAATCTTCATCTGAAATAATCCCCTTTAATGATACACATATTGATGGTAGCTCTACCTCAATGGGTAAAATGGCCTCTGATCCATAGAATAAAGCATAGGGTGTAGCTCTTGTATGTATGTGGTTGCTGGTTCGATATCCCACAAGGTAGGATTTAATTGCACATGCTAGTCATGACCAACATCATTGACGATTTTCTTTAAGATTTTCAAAATGGTTTTGTTTGAGGCCTCTACTTGGTGATTTCCTTGAGGATAGTATAGTGTGGAGAATCTATGCTAGATATGGAACCTTTCACAAAGTTCTTGGACATCTTGATTCTTGAAAGGCCTTCCATTGTTAATGACAATGGACTGAGGAATGCCATACCAACAAATGATATAATTTAGGATAAAAGAGGCAATCTATTTTCTAGTGATGGTAGTTAAAGGAACAACTTTGATCCACTTCATGAAATATTATGTGGCTGTGATGATGAATTTGTGACCATTGGAGGAAGGTGGATGAATTTTACCTACAAGGTCTAGTCCCCACTGAAAAAGGGCCATGTGGATGCAAATGGTATCAATTCTTATGTTGGTGCATGTATCAGGTTTCTATGGATTTGACATTTTTGGCACTTCTTGAAAAATTGAAATGACTCCTCCATATTCGACCAGTAATACCCCAAACATAGGAGTTTTTAGCAAGAGTTAAACCACTTGAATGTGTGTCACGAATACCTTCATGAATCTTGCGTAAAGAAATTTTAGCTTTGTTACATTCTAGAAACTGAAGGAGAGTACCATCAAGACCTCAATGGTAAAGTACATCAGCTATCAAGGTGTGTCAAGATGCTTGACGAATAATTTTTTTTTTTTGGTTTTGGGAAAGATCAAGTGGTAGGGTGTTATATTTTAATTAGGTATAGATCTTCCCATAGATAGAAGCATCATCCTCTACTAGATGGTATATGACTTGGGATTTGGGGTTATCATAAGCAGGGTTAAATAGTTGTTCCATCATGAACTCATAAGAGGCTCATTTTTTAGGTATCTGTAGAAGAGAGGCAATGGTCACCATAGCATCAGAAGTTTTGCTATCTCCTCTTGGAATCTGCTCAAATTTGATCTCCACAAAGTACTTGAAATCATCAACCATTCTTTTATATGGCATCAATTTATCATCTTTTTTTTGGTAGTCACCATTCACTTGATTTATGATCAATTGAGAATCTCCATAGACATGTAACTTTATGATTTTCCACTCTATGACTATCTTGATACCAATGATCAATGCTTCATACTCAACTATGTTGTTAGTACAAGGAAACATTAACCTATAGGAATTTGGAATGGTGTGTCCTTGAGGTGTGACAAATAGTATCCCTACTCATGATCCATGTTGTGTGTAAGCTCCATCAAAATATAACATCCACTATTGTGTTGACACTGTAAGGAAATCCATGTTTAGAAACTCAATGTTCATGGGATGATCATCTTGTATTGGTGATTTTGCTAATTTATCCACTATGGCTTGGAATTTGATTGCTTTCTTGTCCACATACTAGATGTCAAACTCACTCAATATCATTTCCCACTTGGATATTCTTCTTGTCAGGGAAACTTTGTTGAGTAGGTACTTCAATGGATTGATTTTAGCTATGATTTTGATGGTGTGGGTTAGCATGTAGTTTCTTAGTTGTTGAGTAGCAAATACTACTTCTAGAAAATATTTTTCAATGAATGTGTAATTTATATCATAGCCATTCAAGGTTTTGTTGATGTAATAAATCACCCTTTCCTTTCCCGCTGAATCTTCATGTGCTAGTAGAGCACCCAAAGAGACCTCAGTTGTTGCAATGCATTGTAATAATGGTTTTCCTTTAGATGGTAGTACCAGTATGGGAGGTGACATCATATACTGCTTTAGTTGATTAAAATCTACTTCACATTTTTCATCCCATTTGAAGGAAACATTTTTGTGTAACAATTGATTGAAAGGATGCATTTTATTGGCTAGTTGTGCGATGAACCTCCTGATAGATTGGAATCATCCCTATAAATAGTTGAGTTGACTGATGTTTTTGGGAGGGGAAATCTCCATAATAGCTTTGACTTTCATAGGATCCACCTCAATGCCTTTAGCTGATACTATATATCCCAAAAGTTTAGCTAATATCATGCAAAATACACATTTCTTGGGATTTAATCTCACATTGAATTTGTCCAATTTGGTGAAGATTTTGTCCAAAATTTCTAGATGTCCCTCTCTAGTGTAAGATTTGGCTAGTAATTCATCTACATAGTATTCCATAAAGGTATCCATCATATCATGAAAGATAGTGGTCATCGCATGTTGATAAGTGGCACCGGTATTCTTCAACCCGAAAGGCATTACATTCCAACATAAAGTGCCCCAAGGAAATATGAAAGTAATATTATCTTGGTCTTTTGGTGCTAATTTTATCTAATTATAACCAAAAAATCCATCCATAAGTGATAGCATTTCATGTCCAGCCGTCAAATCTACAATGATATCAATGTTAGGCAAAGGAAAATAATCTTTCAGACAGGCCTTGTTAAGATCTCTGAAATTCACACATATCCTAATGCTTTTATTTAGTTTTGAAACTAGTATATTATTGGAGATCCATTAAGCATAATCTATAGGATGGATAAATCCCACATCCAATAGTTTCTTCAATTCAACTTTCACTAAGAGAGTGATATGGGGATGCATTTTTCTCAACTTTTTCTTCATGGGCTTTACTCCAAGTGGTAGTGATAAATGATGCATAATGAGTTTTGGATCTATGCCAAGAATGTCAGTGTATGTCCAAGCAAAGTTAATTTTCCTCTCTTCAAAGAACTTAGTGAAGCTTGGGTTTTCTTCCTCTATCATGGATGTTGCTAAGTGTAGAGTCTTGACTGTGTTCCACTGTACCAATATTGATATTTTATATAGGTTTAACCAACACTAAATATCTCTCATGATAATGTTCAGAAGGAGTGTCAAATATTCCATCTCTCGGTGCCTTGGAGAGGTTTTCACCTCGAGATGCACTCTTTATTTTTTACTTTTTCTTAATATAATGCTACCATTAAATGGTTTTCACCATTAGATCTATCTTTGATATTCATTTTACAACTGGAATATTTGGAACTCCCCTTGTTGGAAGCTTTGTTAAGAGATTCACTAGTGGAACATGTTTTGTGATTGTCAGAACAAAGGAAGTTCACAATGGCGTCATCGTTTTGAAAGATAGGTATGTCAAGTAGCTCAGTTTGGTCCCAGTTAATTAGTTTAGGGTGTACCAATGGCAAGGAATCATTAGATTGACTAAGGTCAAAAGGATTAAGTGTCATGATGGCCACGTCATCAAAGTTTCTGATAGCAATATCAAGGTCTATGATGTTACTCTCTTCTGAAGTATCTATCTCGCTTAAAGAATGATCATCTTCACTTGAGTCATCGATATTTTGTGATCCAATTTCAATTGGTCTAGAACTTGAGCTCTGTCCCTCCATATGTGTTGGTGCATATGTTTGTATCACATCAATATCCTTATCTTGAAAATATTTTTCAGAGAGTGAGTCCCATTAATATTCATTGGAATCTCTTTTGGAACTATCTCATAATTGAAGGATTCTCTCAACAACCTATTTCCTAGTTTCTTCCTTTGACTCTTCTCTATATCCTAGCCTTTTTTTCTCCTTTGGATTGGTTATGATAGGTTGTATTGGTTCTATGATCCCCTCTTTCCTTTTACTAACAAGACCATTTCCCTCGTATTCCATCTTCTCTAATATTGTTTTGCTTTTTCCATATTGCTATGTTCGTACATTAGAAGTTGATGCTTGTGATTGTTCTTCATCTTTGTACAACTAGCTCAAAACATCCTTGTCTTTTGATTCACCCACTAAGGTGCCTACTTTTACAAATCTTCCCTCAAAGATTGTGGTTGGTTGTGAGGATTGTTGTTTTGAGGTTGATGGTTGTCCATAGGACTTAGGACAAGATAATAGTTGTGAAAGACATAATGATTGCTCAATTGAGTATTCCCCTAGGCCTTTATATTTCAATTGGATCTTTTCAAATTGTTTTGATAAGGAATTTAATTGTCTTTCATTGGTTGATGGAGTAGAATCACTGATACCTTTTGACTAAACTTTTTCCTCAAGCTGATTTGGCCTTCCTTGTTTCATGAACTAAGAGTGATGGCTTCCCTATTATGTGGCACAAAAGTGTCTTGAACTGATTTCAACATGTTCTAATGTTATGGGTTATTGGAATCAAATGAAATGGTAATTTCCTATCCATTGAATGGAAATTTTAAACACTGATGATATGTAGAAGGCACTTCCTACATCTTGTGAATCCAAGGATGCCCCAAGCGTATGTTATATGTCAAATATTTATCCAAAAAATGGAAAACTATGTCTTTTTGGATTGGCTCCACTTGGATTGGTAAGACAATTGATCCATGAGAGGATATTTCTTCATCATCATATGCTTTGATGGTGATTTTTCTGTTAGCATCAATTGCATTTTCTGAAAATCCAAGTGTATGGATAAGATTTAAAGTGAAAATATTTAGGCCAGCTCCTCCATCTATTAAGACACATTTGACTCTATGTTTATGAATGATGACCTCAATATGAAAGGATTCATTGTGAGGATGAATAATGGAGACATCATCATGTTCCAAAAATGAAAGACAATTATTTGCGGTCAAGTGTCCCACCATGGCCTCAAATTGACAAACTTCAAGATTGGTTAGCATTGTGGTAGTTACAAGAGCTTGTTCCAGAATCTCTTTATGTGTTGATGAAATTTTGAGTAGCTCTAATATCGATATTTGAGTAGGGATTTTCTGAAATTGGTCCACAATGTCATACTAATTTGATAAGGTAGCAATTTTTTTTTATGAAGCTCCTTTCAATACATATTTAGATTGAGCTCTTGTGGTTACAGTTATGAGCTTATTTTCTTGGTTATTTCTGATTTTAATGACAGTAATCTGATTGTCATTTGTAGCCATGTATGATTTGGTGTTGCTGATTTGATTTGATGTGATGATAGTATCATTAAATTGACTTTCAGCTGCAATACTGTTTTGGATTTTATTCTCAACTATAACAACACTTTGTTCATGCTCAAATGTGTTGTCACACATTTGATTATCAGATGCAGGAATACTTTGTTCATCATTGTTTTCAATTTTATTGGTTTGGTTTGATGTAATGGTAATATCGTGGAGTTTATTTTTAGCAACAACAATGTTTTGGATTTGATTACCAACTATAATAACACTTTGTTCATCATGGATTCCATTGTCATTATTCTGATCTTCAACCACAAAAATATGTAGAATGGTGCTGTCATAAACAAAGTTCACATTTTTTCCCTTCTTTGAAGAAGAAGATTCTCCTTCCTCATAATTCAATGGAAAAGGATTCTTGAAGGCTCCATGATCAACATTTTTTTGAGGTCCTTCAATGAATATTGTTTTGTTATCTATCAAATCTTGGATCAAGTGTTTCAACTACATGCAGTCATTGGTTTTGTGCCCTTTGTTTCGATGAAAGTCACAATAGTGTGCTTCATTCCACCATGAAGGTTTAACACGTGGTTCCCAATCTATTGCTTCAGGTAATGTTATCACTATTGCTCCTAGAATTTCTTTCAAAGATAATTCAAGTGACTATCCCAAAGGCATGAACCTTCTTTTATTTGATTGGGTTTGATATGGTGGTGTTTTAATTTCATTATTATTTTTTTGATTGTTGCCTTGGTTCATGTTTTGATTGCTTCTTTGAGTGACATTTTGATTGTTTTTAGAGGCAACCCCTGTTAAGTTAAATAAGGGCTTTGCATTTTGTGTTTCAGCTAAAGCATCATTCCCAACATTCTTGTTTCTTTTCCAAAATTTTGGTTTGTCATTGTTAGAAGAGTTTGTTGAGTTATCACTTTCATTGTAAGTTTTTAAAACTCCTCTCTTCACCAAGGATTCTTTGATTTTGATCCCATTTTCAATAATCTTCTCAAAGGTAGGTTGGCATTGCAATACAAGCCTATAACTCATCTCATCATTAAGATTTTCAATCAATATCTCCATCTTTTCCTTTTCAGGAATGGGACGAGCATATCTTGCAAAAAACATCCTCCATCTTTGTAAAAATAAGAGAAGTGATTCACCCTTCTTTTATTTGGTATTGCATAGGTCTTTCATTGTGATCTCATGTTGGATGTTATAGGAGTATTGTGTGATGAATTTGTTAACTAGTTCTTCAAAAGATTTAATTCCAAGAGAAAGTTTGGAGAACCACTCCATATAATGACCACCCAAGCTCATTGTTCAAAATTCCATCACATGATCTATTGGATGATATTTTCCATTGTATTTATCATATTTTGGAAACTCACAATTTGGTGGGAAGGGATTCATGTTTAGATTTCTGTCAAAAGGGTATGGATATATATCTTGGAGAAAATATCATTTGGTGCCTTCCCTTTGCATATCTTGGATCTACTATTGCAATTTTTTTATTTGGAGAGTCAAATCATTTACTAGAGATCTATGGTTAGTGTGTTATCTTAAGTTTTCTTTGATGATTTAACTTCTGCATTCTTGGATGATTCAACCTCTTTGTCTTTGGATGCACTTTTTAGTTAGTTTACATCAAAGTCATTTGGTAATTTCATCCCTTGTTTAGCTAACATCAAATATTATTTTCCTCCTTTCTCTAGGAACTTCTCCATGAATTTGTGAAACTTTGGGTCTTGTTGTGCTTGTTGGATTTATTCGTTAGTAACTTCATCATTTTTAGGTTCATTGAGTGTGTGAAAGGGATTTTTCTCAGTTTTAGACATGTTTTTTTTATTCTCATTTTTCTTTTCAAGGAGTTTTTGTTTTTGTGATCTTGTTAAAATAGTCATACAAGTGATAAGGATTTACTATAACTTTGATCTTTGTTTAGAGAGTTCCAAGGAGTGATGAGATTAAGGTGACAAAATTTTATGACAACATTGTTTCATGATGAAAGGATGACAAATCCTAATGGTGAAACTTAGCTAATCCATCAAATTGATAAGTGTTATGATTTTAGGCACTTTCAAATGGTTGATCCAAGTTCTAGTTAATGGAATTCACTTGTAAAGACCAGTTTCATCAAGGTTGCAATGCTATTTGGATGAGGAAATGTCTGGAATCTAGAAAAATTCACTTAAAATGATTTGAACTATCTGACAAGCTACAAAATTAGTTCTCTATTTTCGACCAAAATGGATGCACTAAAAAAATCAATGGATGTGGTAGATAATGTCACAGATGCGCTAAAAGACACAACAAATGTGCTAGACTATACTAGGGATGCACTATAATAGAAAATATATGCACTAGAAGATGACTCAAATGCGCTAGAAAATGCTATGGATGTGCCAAAAGAATTCACAAATGCAGTAGAAAAAGACATAGATGTGTTGTAGAAAGCTATGGATGTGCTAGAGAAAAATAAGGATGCGCTAGAGTACCCACAAAAATGGTTTAAATTGCCTGATTGAGGTACAATTGAATGCACTAAAAAGATGACAGATGCACTAGAAACTGGACTAAATGTGCTAAAAGGTGCATTGGATGCACTAAAACATAGACCGAATGCACTAGAAAATGCTAGAGATGCACTAGACTTCCCCTAAAATGTTTCAAATTTGACTGACAGAAGTACAGGTCAATGCGCTAGATAGATTTGCAGATGTGCTAGGAGATGGACTAGATGCGCTACAAGGTTTGACAGATGTGCTAAAACATAGACTCAATGTGCCAGAATATGGGATGGATGCACTAAAATATGACTCAGATGCATTGGACTATGAACTTAATGCACAATAAAATGGTATGTATGCATTGGGAAATGACACAGATGTACTAAATAATGAGGCCAATGTACTAACACAGACTACTGATGCGCTAAACTAGAAGTGTTCAAGGTTGATGACATTCTATTTGGTTTTTATTTATTTTCAACTAAGTGAGCTTGATGTTTTCAGGATAAAAGGTGTTCTGACCAATGAGTTCATTGGGATTTTGTGAATTAAACCTTATTTTATGGATGATTTTCTATGAAAGTGATTTTAAAACATAGCAGCAAGTGTTAAAACAATTTTTTTTAGCCTAGGAACTAAACGTTGAGTGTGCATTCAAGAATCTAGTTTGATTCCTTCTCTTTCCATAGCTATTACACAAGAGAAGATAGATAAAGCACTTTTCTATTCTCGAGGGTCACTTAAAATACCACAACCTACATCTTAGAACTATGTTAGCTCACACAACCATGTCACCCCCTAGAGGGTGCCCGTGTTTTTCCCTTTTTTGGGCGCTAACCAAGAGTCAATTCCTTCACTCTTGGCCAGTGATCCCTAATAGTTATATGGAGAGTATATTGGGGGTATATTCTTCCCTCCCCTTGCACTATGATATTAGAAGTGTTCAGAAACTAACTGGATGGCTTCTACACTAAGGTTCGTAATAAGGGTTTTCATTTGGTGTGGAAAATAGATAAACTCCCTTAGGAGACCTCCCAACCTTTAGAACAAAGGCTGTGGGGATGGTTATCTTGTATACTACTGTCGAATTGTGAACTTTCCCTGAATTCTCTTTTGATTATAGTGGGTCAAAAAACCTGGCTTTGGTTGTTCCCACTTAGGTCATTCCCATAGGGTGAGTAATTTTTCCTACTACAACAAGCCTTCTAAAAGTGTTAACAAAGCATAAAATAGTGAGTCTGGCATTTTGGTCACCTAGTTAAGGGGATAGCATAGGCCTATCACTTCAAACATAGTAGAAAAGGGGTTCTTTAACCTTCTTAATTAAGCTAGGTTCCTATTTTAAGCAAAAGAAGGCAGTAAAATACTGTAGCCCTTGCACCACACTATCAATAGTTTCAAATTATAGTTTATGGTAGCATATATGG
>VDFB02281492.1:415577123-415624844 GCA_007258455.2 Sequoia sempervirens
TTGGCCATGGCAGTTGTTATTCATTGTGTTGAGTTAATTATGTATATGTTGTACTTCTCAAATGGTTTCTTATCAATGATTATCATGTATGTGTTATATTTGTTAATGTTTATTTTGTTATGGATTATATCTTTGGCTTTATTCTTTATTGTCGTTGTGTGGATCTAAGTCTCATAATGACTCCTCGTGTACCCCAAGGGATGTATGTGTTAGTGAATCTGTTTAAATGAAATTCATGTCATGACTTAATGTGTATTGCATGTATGTTATGTTTAGCTAATTTAAAAAAAAAATTTGTGCCGTAATTATTATGTAATTGTCCTTTGGGTTCATAGCCTGATAGGGCATTACATAAATTTTGTTTTCCTTTCTCTATATTCTTATGGGGATATTTTTTCCATGGGTTATTTTGGCTTGGGTTATTATGACCCTGGGTTATTGTGACTGGGTTATTCTATCTAGGGTTATTCTGGCTAGGTTATTATGTCCCATAACTGGCATAGTGAGCATAACACCTTCCACTTACCTACCGATGAGATGATAGTGACCCCGAAGGATGTTTACCACATTTTGAGGATTCTAGTTGTTGGGGAGTTGGTATTATATGATTCTAGAGTAGATGATTATTCAAAACACTAGATATGCTTGGAGATGTTGCATGCTTTCCCATTTATACCATGATTTACATTAGGTGGTCCATCTAAGAGGATGCATTTTGTTGGCCAGAGTTACACTGCTACAATATGGGAATGGGAGCATATAGCCATCACCTGACCTATTACAGATAGACAACGGCCAACCATGAGACCATATGTTCATGCATATATAGTTCTAGTTGTCCAACCTAAGCTGGGAAAACTGGAGTAATGGATGATCTAGAGATAGTGACATGGCGACCCTACTTAGACTACAAGTAGTGACCAAAGGATGATACCGAGATGTCATATTTGTGATCATCAATGTACCTGATCAGGAGGAATTAGTTTATTATTGAGATATTTTTGTTGAGGAGGGTGTTGTGACAATATGGTTGGGTACAGGGCATGCCTCAGGGAGTGGCTCATTATGCATGGTGATGGATTGATGTGCCAGAGTGGGGACCTATATTATCTTATGATGCTACATTTGAGGAGTATTAGGGTTTATAGGCTATTACATGGGATTATCATCTAAAGATTATTCAGGCTCTAATATCCAAGGAGTATGCACAGTACCTCTTCTTACATCCATTCCCATGGATCTCCAGCCTAGATGAGTTGACACCACTATTAGATGATGAGGAGAGGGAAACAATATATGGACGTTGATGGAGGAGGCAGAGAGCAGTGATGATGGGGAAGGGGATGGAGATGGAGGAGATGGTGGAGATGATGATGGGGGAGATGGAGATGGAGGTGATGGTGGTGGAGGAGATGAGGGTGGAGGAGATAGGGGTGGTGTAGGGCCCATGATAGATGTATGAAACCTTAGAGTTCCTTAAAGGAGGCAATCATTGATAGTAGCATCACATCAACATGTATAGATTCAACTACCCTCTCAGTAGCAGTAGACACAGATAGCTGAATTATAGGTTCAAATGTAGACATTGTAGGGTAAACTCGCATAGGTTTAGGCTTTACTATAGACATAGACCCAGGGCTAGGCTTAGACACAGGAACAAATTGCCACATTAACGGTTGAGAGGGATGATGCAAGACAATAGTATGAGTAGGATAGGGACAAGACAACAAACTGCAGAGGGTGGCCGAGGGCACTACCATAGAAAATTACCTTAGAGAGGTCATACAGGTCACTTAAGAGGTAGATTACTACAAGGGGGTACTATGAGGTAATACCTACAAAGTGACGAGTTAGTTATGCACAATCACGATTAGGCAGGACTCATTCCAGGACTACCAAAAGGGGTGTGACACAACTGATTTAGAGAGATCTTGGTGTAGGGCCATCTGGTGTTGGAGGAACAAATCCCATGACATTTAGCACCATCTAGGGGAAGCACACAATAGCTTTGATATGATGATATTTTGATGTATTTTTGACATTGTTGTATACACTGATAAATTGAGGAGATATTGCCATTTTTGATGATGTATTTCTTCATATTCAGATATCATTGTACACTTGACATTATTTTGAGATATATATATGATGTGCATTGATTTTGATGGATCAATATGTGCCTATACATGTTTTTATTATGATGGATGCATTTAATTTATGCTTTATATGTTGTGTGATGCTCTATATGATTATGCTATGGATGCAAATGAGGTAAGACTATACTTTATTATGGTTCTATTATACATTATGAATGATGATAATATATGAGGTTGATTTGATCATGCAATTGAAATGTGATGCACTCTATGTTTTTGTATGTTTCCAATGCAAGTATATGATATAATGGATGAATTAATGTATGTATAAGAATGCATGGATGAATGATATGGTAATGCATTTTAATGTATGATATGATATTGCTGATACAACTACATGTAAATGATCTTTTTGGTTAATGTCAAATGTACTCAATCTATTTATGAAAAAGATACCATGATTTTGATGTTTCTCTAGCCTTGGAAAATATACAAATATAGATACAAAACTAATATGGATGCAAATATAAACATGCAAAACTAACTATGCAATGTTGTCATTCCAACAACTGATTTGTTGTGCTTGGTATCATCATTGAGCCTCTATTATGTCTAAAGTTAGTACAAAAATGAAGGTATAATTAAACCATGATGACTTGAGTACAAATTCCATACAACTTTTGTTGATGTTTGATAGTGCAAGATAACACAAGCATCTAGGTATAATAGGACCAAGATGACTTGAGCATTACTTGCATAAAATAGAAAAGAGTTAATTGTTTTCCAATGCACTTTGGAATGTCATCAATGATACTTTGTAGAGCATATCCTACAATGAAGGTGCATAGTAGTAATGATCAACTCACAAAAAATAGATAAATAAAAATCATCCTCCTTCCTTGATTCTCTAGTTGAAGACATCATCGAGTTGCTCCAAAGAAATGATAACAACAAACAAAATACAATAGTTGAACATTCATGCCAAAGTGATTAAATCATTGATTCAAAATAATATCATTCTCATCCATTTAAAATTTTCTGTTGTTTTTGATGTTTTTTATTTGATTATGTTGTTGATTTGGATTGTTGATATTTGAAATTTTTGATGAATGTTTAATGTTGGGCTTTCATTTTGATTGTTGTTTTTGCTACATTGTTTGATTGTTTGTTTGTCTGGTTGTGTTTTAAGATCAACAGTAGGTTGCCACCAGTGAGTTTAGGACTTGTCCCCCAGCAAGAAACCAACCATTTATTGTGAAATATGTACAATGATAAGCAAGCCAAGGTGAGATACAACCGTGACACCCAAATATGTACATGAGGCTCGTATGATAGGCAGATATAATTGCTGGCATGAGTGGATGGTCAAAACACGTAAAAAAAGACGGAGGAGCTAATCTAATCATAGGTAGCGCTTGTTTCCAGGTTTTCACTAGTTTTTATTACACTTTTTAGATTTTATGATTTTTTTGTTGCTACCAAGATGCCTGTTTGCCAGGTTTTCATCAAGGCAATGATTTTTTTGATTTTTTCCTTTTTTCTAATTTTTTTTTGTATTTTTTCATTTTTGTATTTTTTTTGTATTTTTTATTTTTTCTATACTTTTTGTATTTTTTATTTTTTCTATTTTGTTTTGTATTTTTCAACTTTTGACTATGCACTGGATTAACTAGGTTTAAATTTTTTTCAGATGTAGGTTGTTGATTGGTTCTTCAAATAGGTCACCTTTAGGAGTAGAGTGTTGATACACTCTCGATCCATAGATTGATACAACGACAAAGGGACCTAGCCAGTTTGGTTCAAATTTCCCCTTCTCTTTATCCTATTGATTTCAGGGATTTTCTTTCAAGACCAAGTCACCTTGTAACTTTGTGACATCTTCTACTGATAGGCTTTTAGGTGATCAACAACTTGCTGACCACATTCATCCAACAGTTCCAACTCTTGTAGCCTACACACTCTATAATCTTCATCTGAAATAATCCCCTTTAATGATACACATATTGATGGTAGCTCTACCTCAATGGGTAAAATGGCCTCTGATCCATAGAATAAAGCATAGGGTGTAGCTCTTGTATGTATGTGGTTGCTGGTTCGATATCCCACAAGGTAGGATTTAATTGCACATGCTAGTCATGACCAACATCATTGACGATTTTCTTTAAGATTTTCAAAATGGTTTTGTTTGAGGCCTCTACTTGGTGATTTCCTTGAGGATAGTATAGTGTGGAGAATCTATGCTAGATATGGAACCTTTCACAAAGTTCTTGGACATCTTGATTCTTGAAAGGCCTTCCATTGTTAATGACAATGGACTGAGGAATGCCATACCAACAAATGATATAATTTAGGATAAAAGAGGCAATCTATTTTCTAGTGATGGTAGTTAAAGGAACAACTTTGATCCACTTCATGAAATATTATGTGGCTGTGATGATGAATTTGTGACCATTGGAGGAAGGTGGATGAATTTTACCTACAAGGTCTAGTCCCCACTGAAAAAGGGCCATGTGGATGCAAATGGTATCAATTCTTATGTTGGTGCATGTATCAGGTTTCTATGGATTTGACATTTTTGGCACTTCTTGAAAAATTGAAATGACTCCTCCATATTCGACCAGTAATACCCCAAACATAGGAGTTTTTAGCAAGAGTTAAACCACTTGAATGTGTGTCACGAATACCTTCATGAATCTTGCGTAAAGAAATTTTAGCTTTGTTACATTCTAGAAACTGAAGGAGAGTACCATCAAGACCTCAATGGTAAAGTACATCAGCTATCAAGGTGTGTCAAGATGCTTGACGAATAATTTTTTTTTTTTGGTTTTGGGAAAGATCAAGTGGTAGGGTGTTATATTTTAATTAGGTATAGATCTTCCCATAGATAGAAGCATCATCCTCTACTAGATGGTATATGACTTGGGATTTGGGGTTATCATAAGCAGGGTTAAATAGTTGTTCCATCATGAACTCATAAGAGGCTCATTTTTTAGGTATCTGTAGAAGAGAGGCAATGGTCACCATAGCATCAGAAGTTTTGCTATCTCCTCTTGGAATCTGCTCAAATTTGATCTCCACAAAGTACTTGAAATCATCAACCATTCTTTTATATGGCATCAATTTATCATCTTTTTTTTGGTAGTCACCATTCACTTGATTTATGATCAATTGAGAATCTCCATAGACATGTAACTTTATGATTTTCCACTCTATGACTATCTTGATACCAATGATCAATGCTTCATACTCAACTATGTTGTTAGTACAAGGAAACATTAACCTATAGGAATTTGGAATGGTGTGTCCTTGAGGTGTGACAAATAGTATCCCTACTCATGATCCATGTTGTGTGTAAGCTCCATCAAAATATAACATCCACTATTGTGTTGACACTGTAAGGAAATCCATGTTTAGAAACTCAATGTTCATGGGATGATCATCTTGTATTGGTGATTTTGCTAATTTATCCACTATGGCTTGGAATTTGATTGCTTTCTTGTCCACATACTAGATGTCAAACTCACTCAATATCATTTCCCACTTGGATATTCTTCTTGTCAGGGAAACTTTGTTGAGTAGGTACTTCAATGGATTGATTTTAGCTATGATTTTGATGGTGTGGGTTAGCATGTAGTTTCTTAGTTGTTGAGTAGCAAATAATCACGCTGAAAATATTTTCAATGAATGTGTAATTTATATCATAGCCATTCAAGGTTTGTTGATGTAATAAATCACCCACTTTCCTTTCCACTGAATCTTCGTATGCTAGTAGAGCACCCACCCAAAGAGACCTCAATTATTGCCATATAGAGTAATAATGGTTTTCCTTTAGTTGGTAGTACCAGTATGGGAGGTGACATCATATATTGTTTTAGTTGATTAAAAGATGCTTCACATATTTCATCTCATTTGAAAGAAACATTATTGTGTAGTAAGTGATTAAAAGGATGAGTTTTATCTGCCAATTGTGCGATGAACCTCCTGATAGATTGGAACCATCCTTGTAAATACTTGAGTTGGTGATAACATTTCATGTCTAGCCGTCAAATCTACAATGATATCAATGTTAGGCAAAGGAAAATAATCTTTCAGACAGGCCTTGTTAAGATCTCTGAAATTCACACATATCCTAATGCTTTTATTTAGTTTTGAAACTAGTATATTATTGGAGATCCATTAAGCATAATCTATAGGATGGATAAATCCCACATCCAATAGTTTTTTCTAATTCAACTTTCACTAAAAGAGCTATATGAGGGTGCATTTTTCTCAACTTCTGTTTGACTGGTTTCACACCTGGAGCTATGGAAAAATGATGCATAATGAGATTAGTGTCCAACCCTGGCATGTCTGAGTATGTCCATGCAAAGTTAATTTTCTTCTTCAAATAGCAGGTGAAGCTTGGGTTTTCTTCCTCTATCATGGATCTTTGCTAAGTGTGAGTCTTATTTGTGTTCCTATACCAATATTGATAGATTATAGGTTTAACCAACAGATATCTCATGATAATGTTGGGAGTGTCAAATATTCCATCTCTCGGTGCCTTGGAGAGGTTTTCACCTCGAGATGCACTCTTTATTTTTTACTTTTTCTTAATATAATGCTACCATTAAATGGTTTTCACCATTAGATCTATTTTTGATATTCATTTTGCAACTGGAAGATTTGGAACTCCCCTTGTTGGAAGCTTTGTTAAGAGATTCACTAGTGGAACATGTTTTGTGATTGTCAGAACAAAGGAAGTTCACAATGGCGTCATCGTTTTGAAAGATAGGTATGTCAAGTAGCTCAGTTTGGTCCCAGTTAATTAGTTTAGGGTGTACCAATGGCAAGGAATCATTAGATTGACTAAGGTCAAAAGGATTAAGTGTCATGATGGCCACGTCATCAAAGTTTCTGATAGCAATATCAAGGTCTATGATGTTACTCTCTTCTGAAGTATCTATCTCGCTTAAAGAATGATCATCTTCACTTGAGTCATCGATATTTTGTGATCCAATTTCAATTGGTCTAGAACTTGAGCTCTGTCCCTCCATATGTGTTGGTGCATATGTTTGTATCACATCAATATCCTTATCTTGAAAATATTTTTCAGAGAGTGAGTCCCATTAATATTCATTGGAATCTCTTTTGGAACTATCTCATAATTGAAGGATTCTCTCAACAACCTATTTCCTAGTTTCTTCCTTTGACTCTTCTCTATATCCTAGCCTTTTTTTCTCCTTTGGATTGGTTATGATAGGTTGTATTGGTTCTATGATCCCCTCTTTCCTTTTACTAACAAGACCATTTCCCTCGTATTCCATCTTCTCTAATATTGTTTTGCTTTTTCCATATTGCTATGTTCGTACATTAGAAGTTGATGCTTGTGATTGTTCTTCATCTTTGTACAACTAGCTCAAAACATCCTTGTCTTTTGATTCACCCACTAAGGTGCCTACTTTTACAAATCTTCCCTCAAAGATTGTGGTTGGTTGTGAGGATTGTTGTTTTGAGGTTGATGGTTGTCCATAGGACTTAGGACAAGATAATAGTTGTGAAAGACATAATGATTGCTCAATTGAGTATTCCCCTAGGCCTTTATATTTCAATTGGATCTTTTCAAATTGTTTTGATAAGGAATTTAATTGTCTTTCATTGGTTGATGGAGTAGAATCACTGATACCTTTTGACTAAACTTTTTCCTCAAGCTGATTTGGCCTTCCTTGTTTCATGAACTAAGAGTGATGGCTTCCCTATTATGTGGCACAAAAGTGTCTTGAACTGATTTCAACATGTTCTAATGTTATGGGTTATTGGAATCAAATGAAATGGTAATTTCCTATCCATTGAATGGAAATTTTAAACACTGATGATATGTAGAAGGCACTTCCTACATCTTGTGAATCCAAGGATGCCCCAAGCGTATGTTATATGTCAAATATTTATCCAAAAAATGGAAAACTATGTCTTTTTGGATTGGCTCCACTTGGATTGGTAAGACAATTGATCCATGAGAGGATATTTCTTCATCATCATATGCTTTGATGGTGATTTTTCTGTTAGCATCAATTGCATTTTCTGAAAATCCAAGTGTATGGATAAGATTTAAAGTGAAAATATTTAGGCCAGCTCCTCCATCTATTAAGACACATTTGACTCTATGTTTATGAATGATGACCTCAATATGAAAGGATTCATTGTGAGGATGAATAATGGAGACATCATCATGTTCCAAAAATGAAAGACAATTATTTGCGGTCAAGTGTCCCACCATGGCCTCAAATTGACAAACTTCAAGATTGGTTAGCATTGTGGTAGTTACAAGAGCTTGTTCCAGAATCTCTTTATGTGTTGATGAAATTTTGAGTAGCTCTAATATCGATATTTGAGTAGGGATTTTCTGAAATTGGTCCACAATGTCATACTAATTTGATAAGGTAGCAATTTTTTTTTATGAAGCTCCTTTCAATACATATTTAGATTGAGCTCTTGTGGTTACAGTTATGAGCTTATTTTCTTGGTTATTTCTGATTTTAATGACAGTAATCTGATTGTCATTTGTAGCCATGTATGATTTGGTGTTGCTGATTTGATTTGATGTGATGATAGTATCATTAAATTGACTTTCAGCTGCAATACTGTTTTGGATTTTATTCTCAACTATAACAACACTTTGTTCATGCTCAAATGTGTTGTCACACATTTGATTATCAGATGCAGGAATACTTTGTTCATCATTGTTTTCAATTTTATTGGTTTGGTTTGATGTAATGGTAATATCGTGGAGTTTATTTTTAGCAACAACAATGTTTTGGATTTGATTACCAACTATAATAACACTTTGTTCATCATGGATTCCATTGTCATTATTCTGATCTTCAACCACAAAAATATGTAGAATGGTGCTGTCATAAACAAAGTTCACATTTTTTCCCTTCTTTGAAGAAGAAGATTCTCCTTCCTCATAATTCAATGGAAAAGGATTCTTGAAGGCTCCATGATCAACATTTTTTTGAGGTCCTTCAATGAATATTGTTTTGTTATCTATCAAATCTTGGATCAAGTGTTTCAACTACATGCAGTCATTGGTTTTGTGCCCTTTGTTTCGATGAAAGTCACAATAGTGTGCTTCATTCCACCATGAAGGTTTAACACGTGGTTCCCAATCTATTGCTTCAGGTAATGTTATCACTATTGCTCCTAGAATTTCTTTCAAAGATAATTCAAGTGACTATCCCAAAGGCATGAACCTTCTTTTATTTGATTGGGTTTGATATGGTGGTGTTTTAATTTCATTATTATTTTTTTGATTGTTGCCTTGGTTCATGTTTTGATTGCTTCTTTGAGTGACATTTTGATTGTTTTTAGAGGCAACCCCTGTTAAGTTAAATAAGGGCTTTGCATTTTGTGTTTCAGCTAAAGCATCATTCCCAACATTCTTGTTTCTTTTCCAAAATTTTGGTTTGTCATTGTTAGAAGAGTTTGTTGAGTTATCACTTTCATTGTAAGTTTTTAAAACTCCTCTCTTCACCAAGGATTCTTTGATTTTGATCCCATTTTCAATAATCTTCTCAAAGGTAGGTTGGCATTGCAATACAAGCCTATAACTCATCTCATCATTAAGATTTTCAATCAATATCTCCATCTTTTCCTTTTCAGGAATGGGACGAGCATATCTTGCAAAAAACATCCTCCATCTTTGTAAAAATAAGAGAAGTGATTCACCCTTCTTTTATTTGGTATTGCATAGGTCTTTCATTGTGATCTCATGTTGGATGTTATAGGAGTATTGTGTGATGAATTTGTTAACTAGTTCTTCAAAAGATTTAATTCCAAGAGAAAGTTTGGAGAACCACTCCATATAATGACCACCCAAGCTCATTGTTCAAAATTCCATCACATGATCTATTGGATGATATTTTCCATTGTATTTATCATATTTTGGAAACTCACAATTTGGTGGGAAGGGATTCATGTTTAGATTTCTGTCAAAAGGGTATGGATATATATCTTGGAGAAAATATCATTTGGTGCCTTCCCTTTGCATATCTTGGATCTACTATTGCAATTTTTTTATTTGGAGAGTCAAATCATTTACTAGAGATCTATGGTTAGTGTGTTATCTTAAGTTTTCTTTGATGATTTAACTTCTGCATTCTTGGATGATTCAACCTCTTTGTCTTTGGATGCACTTTTTAGTTAGTTTACATCAAAGTCATTTGGTAATTTCATCCCTTGTTTAGCTAACATCAAATATTATTTTCCTCCTTTCTCTAGGAACTTCTCCATGAATTTGTGAAACTTTGGGTCTTGTTGTGCTTGTTGGATTTATTCGTTAGTAACTTCATCATTTTTAGGTTCATTGAGTGTGTGAAAGGGATTTTTCTCAGTTTTAGACATGTTTTTTTTATTCTCATTTTTCTTTTCAAGGAGTTTTTGTTTTTGTGATCTTGTTAAAATAGTCATACAAGTGATAAGGATTTACTATAACTTTGATCTTTGTTTAGAGAGTTCCAAGGAGTGATGAGATTAAGGTGACAAAATTTTATGACAACATTGTTTCATGATGAAAGGATGACAAATCCTAATGGTGAAACTTAGCTAATCCATCAAATTGATAAGTGTTATGATTTTAGGCACTTTCAAATGGTTGATCCAAGTTCTAGTTAATGGAATTCACTTGTAAAGACCAGTTTCATCAAGGTTGCAATGCTATTTGGATGAGGAAATGTCTGGAATCTAGAAAAATTCACTTAAAATGATTTGAACTATCTGACAAGCTACAAAATTAGTTCTCTATTTTCGACCAAAATGGATGCACTAAAAAAATCAATGGATGTGGTAGATAATGTCACAGATGCGCTAAAAGACACAACAAATGTGCTAGACTATACTAGGGATGCACTATAATAGAAAATATATGCACTAGAAGATGACTCAAATGCGCTAGAAAATGCTATGGATGTGCCAAAAGAATTCACAAATGCAGTAGAAAAAGACATAGATGTGTTGTAGAAAGCTATGGATGTGCTAGAGAAAAATAAGGATGCGCTAGAGTACCCACAAAAATGGTTTAAATTGCCTGATTGAGGTACAATTGAATGCACTAAAAAGATGACAGATGCACTAGAAACTGGACTAAATGTGCTAAAAGGTGCATTGGATGCACTAAAACATAGACCGAATGCACTAGAAAATGCTAGAGATGCACTAGACTTCCCCTAAAATGTTTCAAATTTGACTGACAGAAGTACAGGTCAATGCGCTAGATAGATTTGCAGATGTGCTAGGAGATGGACTAGATGCGCTACAAGGTTTGACAGATGTGCTAAAACATAGACTCAATGTGCCAGAATATGGGATGGATGCACTAAAATATGACTCAGATGCATTGGACTATGAACTTAATGCACAATAAAATGGTATGTATGCATTGGGAAATGACACAGATGTACTAAATAATGAGGCCAATGTACTAACACAGACTACTGATGCGCTAAACTAGAAGTGTTCAAGGTTGATGACATTCTATTTGGTTTTTATTTATTTTCAACTAAGTGAGCTTGATGTTTTCAGGATAAAAGGTGTTCTGACCAATGAGTTCATTGGGATTTTGTGAATTAAACCTTATTTTATGGATGATTTTCTATGAAAGTGATTTTAAAACATAGCAGCAAGTGTTAAAACAATTTTTTTTAGCCTAGGAACTAAACGTTGAGTGTGCATTCAAGAATCTAGTTTGATTCCTTCTCTTTCCATAGCTATTACACAAGAGAAGATAGATAAAGCACTTTTCTATTCTCGAGGGTCACTTAAAATACCACAACCTACATCTTAGAACTATGTTAGCTCACACAACCATGTCACCCCCTAGAGGGTGCCCGTGTTTTTCCCTTTTTTGGGCGCTAACCAAGAGTCAATTCCTTCACTCTTGGCCAGTGATCCCTAATAGTTATATGGAGAGTATATTGGGGGTATATTCTTCCCTCCCCTTGCACTATGATATTAGAAGTGTTCAGAAACTAACTGGATGGCTTCTACACTAAGGTTCGTAATAAGGGTTTTCATTTGGTGTGGAAAATAGATAAACTCCCTTAGGAGACCTCCCAACCTTTAGAACAAAGGCTGTGGGGATGGTTATCTTGTATACTACTGTCGAATTGTGAACTTTCCCTGAATTCTCTTTTGATTATAGTGGGTCAAAAAACCTGGCTTTGGTTGTTCCCACTTAGGTCATTCCCATAGGGTGAGTAATTTTTCCTACTACAACAAGCCTTCTAAAAGTGTTAACAAAGCATAAAATAGTGAGTCTGGCATTTTGGTCACCTAGTTAAGGGGATAGCATAGGCCTATCACTTCAAACATAGTAGAAAAGGGGTTCTTTAACCTTCTTAATTAAGCTAGGTTCCTATTTTAAGCAAAAGAAGGCAGTAAAATACTGTAGCCCTTGCACCACACTATCAATAGTTTCAAATTATAGTTTATGGTAGCATATATGGTACCTGCAAAATAGAAAGGCACAAGTCAGTTTCCTAGATTTTATTTTTTTTGCAAATTAACCATATGCACCAAAACATACATTATATGTGCTAAAAGACCACTGCTATGTGCTAAAAGAACTACCAAATGCGCTATAAAAACTACTTAATGCACTAAAATGTAAAATGAATGCACTAGAAAACCTTGTGTATTCATCAAAAGATGAACTGGATGCACCAAACGATGAGTTGGATGCACTGTAAGATTTGTCATATGTGCTGAAAGAAATAACAGATGCACTACCTAAGAGTTCCCATCCAAAATTGCAAAAAAACTTCCAGAGAATGTCAACAAAAAGGGGCTAGGCCCCATGGTGGGTGCCAAAAATGTGTGAGTTAAAAATGTGGAAAGTAAACAAGATCACACAAGCAATGACACGTATTACATTAGATAATTTAATCATAAAATTGAGTCAAATTGAAACAAGAGAAATTCCTAAAACCATTCCATTGTTCTCTATTATTAAAAATCCTCTAAATCATTAGTGCTCTTAGATTTGTATATGCACTATGACTGGTTTGGATGACAACCTAAGAAACAAGATGTTGTAGAATGCAAGAACCAAATTCCTACATAATTTGACAAATTGTATGATAATGCTGAATGATGCTATGATATTAAATGTTGTTGTAAATGATAATGGTGATATGACAATGGATATGATGCTAAAGACTATAATGCAAATGTTGTATAAAAACTAAAATGATACCTATAATGCTGCTATGAAACTAAGCCATGATTCTAAACTAAAATGCTTCTACAATGAAAATTGTTGTTAGAGTAATAAGTTATTTCACTTAATTAATTTAATCATATTGGTTAATTAATTAAGTCACTTATCACTTTAGTTAATTAAGCTAAACTTAGGCACATTAATAATTAATTATTTATTAATTATTAAGTGTCCACACTAGGGTTTCCTTTTAGGGTTATGCATATATTGCTTTTATAAAGCAATTCATCTCTTGTAATTTCTCAATTCCTGAATAATATTCATTTGCATATCTTCATGCAAATTGCTTTTATTTTTCTTGTTTTTCTCTTATGGAAGGTATTTCTGGTTTGCATGTCTGATCTTGGATTCTAACATGGTATCAAGGCCTTAATTTTGTATCCCCTTCTCAATATTTTGGAGAATTTCATTGCAAAGCACGTTAGGGGTTCTTTGAGGTTTTCATTCCTTGAATATATTTATGAAACATCTTGGATCAAATCGAGCATCTCCTTTGGATTTAGAGCTCTAGAAAAATTTAGGATTGACTTTTGTTTCATTGATTTTGGTTATCGTTGAAATCTGTGAGGGTTTCAAGCTTGGTGATTTTTTTGAAGATCTAGGGGTAGTCAATTTTTTGGGGCACTTTGGGAACAAACGGAGGTCACCATTGTGTTTAGGTGGACGTTTTTGAGTTTTTTGATATAAAATTTTCCTATATTCAAATAAATTTGATTCTGGGGCAAAAAATTTTTGCTAGGGAGGTTGTACGGCCTCCCCAACATGCACTCTGAGGTGAATTTTTTTTAAAAAAATAAAAAAATGATTTAAAAAAACTACCTCAAGTTATAATGTTCAGTGCCACCGAGTGACCACTAGAGGACCTCCCATCCTGATAGCGTCTCCCCACAGGACCGCCAACCTCATCAACCCTCATGGGCTTCTTCATAGCTAGCGTCAGTCATATTGGGGACTAGGTGCTATGCGCCCTACCCCCAACTGTAGTCAACACCCACCGCAAGTCACATTGATGACTAGGGGCTCTACCCCAGTCCCCTACCCAGCAGCTCCTGGTCACACACAGGACTAGGGGCCGAATTTCTTTTAGCCCCCTAGGCTACCTACAAGCCTTATGGCCTCTTTTGGAGCACTTTCACGAAATCGGGTATAACTTTTGCATACAGTGTCTTTTTTTGCAAACAAGATATCATTGGAAAGCTGGTTCCAAACCTTATCTAGTGGTGAAGGTATTTTTGTTATTATTTTTCTCCAAATTTATTTGAAGGTCTTTGTACTTAGATGAATAATTTTTCACGTTAGAGGGTGTATCTTTTGACTCGGTTATCCTTTTTTCACCATTCTTGTAGCATTAGAAAGCTGATTCAGTCCTCTACAAAAATATGAGGTCCTTTTTCATCATGGAGGTAGATGCAAATATTGGTTTGTGCATGCACTCATTTTTTTTCATGCACTAGGTTTGCATTTTCTTTTCGATTTATGCATGTTTTGCATGATCTCCTTTTGCAATCATTGGGTATCGTAATAAATGAATTGATATAAAGTTCCATCAGGGGGGTTTCTTGCATAATAATTTGGTTAGAGTGTAGTTGCATTGCATGCACTTTGATCTCATCTTCATATTGATGACAACTCATATGAGTTGTATCTGGATTCTATTGTTTCTTTTGGCCTCATCTTGCTCATAGCTTGAAATTTTTTTGTTCACATCAGTTCACATCTCAGATTGAGAGCCTATGGTTAGTGATATTGAATCACATCAGATTTGCATCGTGTCGCATCTTAGTTTGAGGGCCATTCATTTTATGGTTAATGTTCCAAAATATTCATGGTACTTTCTCCTATGGATCAGTTTTAGTCATAGTTTGGCATCGACATCGAGATACACATAGCTTCCAGATCTTTCATAATATAATTCCCTCTTATGGGGGGCATCATTTATAATTTTAATGTTTCTTTATAGATTCCATGGTTGTTCCAGTTTGTGGGATTTCCAGTGTTCCATGGTATCAGATCTTCTATTGCATTGTCATGATTCTGCCTGAGTCCTTCAGTGACTCTCATATGCTTTCTTGTAAACATAGGTATCTTTCCTTGCTTGTCAAATTCATGATTCCAGTGTTTCTTTCCGATGGGTCATCTCATTGAGGGAGGGTTTTGTCCCATTGGGTTTTCTCCTCTTTCTCATTCACTACATTTGTACATGGGTACCTGATCAGGCCTTGTTTTTGGGACCCATATTTGCTTTCATGCATCTTTTCTTTAGTGTTTTAGCTACTTCCCAAGTTCATCTTAAGGGGTGGTGTTAGAGTAATAAGTTATTTCATTTAATTAATTTAATCATATTGGTTAATTAATTAAGTCACTTATCACTTTAGTTAATTAAGCTAAACTTAGGCACATTAATAATTATTTATTTATTAATTATTAAGTGTTCACACTAGGATTTCCTTTTAGGGTTATGCATACATTGCTTTTATAAAGCAATTCATCTCTTGTAATTTCTTAATTCCTGAATAGTATTCATTTTCACATCTTCATGCAAATTTATTTGCTTTTTCTTGTTTTTTTCTTATGGAAAGTATTTCTGGTTTGCATGTCTGATCTTGGATTCTAACAATTGCTATGTACTAAATTGATAAATGTTCTCAAATGCTAGAAGGATTTTTGCAAAGTAAGGTTCCTCAAATTGTGATGTATGAAAAGCTATAGAAATGGGCTATATATATAGATTATCCAAGGTAGTTTGTGATGTGGCAACAACCAACACTCAATATTTCAGCTAAAGAGATGAATGGTGGAGAAGGAAGAAGTTAGAGGGAATCATGGAGGATGTTTCCTTTAAAAGAGCACCATACAAAGTGTAAGAGAGAATGAAATGATGGAGAGAGCCAAGTGTCCAAAGTTTGCTTTGGAATTGGTTGAGGATAATTCCCATTTAAATATTAGACATATTTAAATTCATGTGTCACTTGATGATGTGTCAAGAGGAAAAAGTGTTGTAGACATGTGACTAATTTTGAATTTGGAATTATTCAAACTCAGTGATAAGATATTTAATTAAATAAAAAAACTAGTGACATTTGTTTATTTAATTAAAATTAGAAGAATATGATTTAAGTTGGTAGAATTAGAAAGTGTGAATTATATAAATAAATTTGGAATTTATTTATAAGTAGATGAATTAAAGGGGGTCATTAATTAAATAACTTGTATTTAATTAATTGTCTTGACCAATTTTAGGTGTATACACCGATTATTATTCAAATGGTAAAGAATACCATAACAAAACAATTGACTATGACTGTACTAGATCTAAACTAGAGACTTTGGACTTAGCTAGTCCCTACCAGAGTTGCCAATCTATTGGTTATTTTTTAAGAACCAAACTGATCTCCATAAATACTTGTGAACTTTTCCATTTCCAATAATTAGTACTCCAAATGGATTGGCCAATGAATGAGTAGAAGCTGCAAGACTTCTAATCCTACACTTTAGGATTTGTGAAACCCAGGAGTGTGATCCCACAATGTATACTCAGAATTCACACAGCTATAACTAAATACACTGTCAATAATAGATACTTCTCATAAAACTACTCAAAAACATAGTGTATCAAACAAGTTGGCAACTTATTTATCAATGTCCTATACTTGGAGCATGAGAAGTTAAAACTTCAACACAAAACAACTACAGTGATATCCATTTGATATTTTGTAAATTAAAAGTGATTAGCCAATGAATCAATAGAGAAAATGAACCACAAGTACTTTGCATAAACCAGTGCCTCTATCCCAAGCATGAAATCAATATCAACCTATGTAACACAATAACAACTTTAAAAAATGGCACCTACAGTCTTAAGAAACCCTACATTACAACATTTCTCTATGACATTCATGATTATTACTACTTATAACCATCCTAGCACCCAATTATTACAAGTTATTAATCTTACCCAAGCACTTATATTAATTCATTGAATTAATAAGCAAGCATGAAATTAAACATATATTTAGAAGCAATAGAGACAAACAAAAGAATCCTTGATTTATTTCATTCATAGCTCATAAAACACGTACAAAGAAAGATAATATCCATGAAATTGGTATTACTCTGTATTGTGGTTGCTATATTGTTATCAAAATAACACACTGTTAGTGAAAGGAATGGCTCTTGATACATATATTTAAATAATGACTCCAGACCTAGATTCAACACCAAATAAAATCCACTAACAACTCTGAAAAGTCCACAATTGCATTTTTGGGTTTTCTTTGAATTTTGTCGAGGTACAACTCCCTCACTTGATTTTCAATGAATTAATCCAATTTAAAGAAAATGGGTGTGCTTTTAACTAAAAAGTAGAAAATATGACTAACGCTAGCTCATAAATATGAAACTAACATAGAAGTAGAGGTTACAACCATTCATAACCAACACAAAGATTGAAAACTCATGACCATCAAATCAAATCAATGAAAATAAACCAGACTGCAATAAATGAATGTTATATAGCTTATCTTTCAAAGAAGACATAGCCATATCATAGGCATAATACCAAGATAAGCATACGAAGTATCATTTAATTCATAACACACATATTATAAATCATTACAGTCTACAATAAATGTTTATTCCTTCTTGATAACACCCCTAGGTGTATCCCAAAAAAAACTCCCCCTTTTCATCCTTTACAATTTCAAAATTATTAAATAGCTAAAACCACTAGATAGGCATGAAAGTTGTTACTAAAGTAACAACTTCTTGTATTCCAAATGTTTCTTGAGGAGTTGGTCAGAATAATTGAATTTTGTAGAGGAAAGGTATTGACAAAGAAAACTAATCATGATCCCACCAATAGCTACCAAAGGACCAAATCATTTCACCAACCATCAATGCAACACATAGGAATATCAAGTGGTGGAATGTGTGAGCTCTTTGATGGGAAATTGTAATTCAAAGCGATGCAAGCTAGCCATAAATGTGAATTAAATTAACATCTCATCAAGCTCGGGAGAATGCACCCATGTCTAGCCAAAACTCTATAAATTCAAATAGCATCACCTCTCTTCCACAATCAGTTGCATCCAATATGGTGAGATCTCAGAGTGATGGAAATTCTGCCAATGACTACATTGTCCTGGAGGAAATCGAGTGTAGTCCATTGTTTAGGCACACTTTAGACCAACTGAAAAAAGTCTTCATAGTGCAGAGTGAGGTGGGGGAAGAATTTCTCTAGAGCATCCTTGGTGAGGTGTTTCTAGGCCAAGCCCACAATGTGCATAACACAACTATCTTGGATCTCTTTATCTATATAGTCATCAAGACTTCTTTCTGTCATGACTGGGACGTGAGAGCATTAGAGCACCTGGTGAAACCCCAATTTCATCATCGTGTCAAGGTGGAAATTAATGGGCTCAACTAGTATCCCCAAAGTGGATTAATAGTTAATGCTATCTGCATTGTGCCAGCTATCTAGGATGAGACTTTGGAATCTAGGTCGTGGCTCTTCTGCACATAGGAGTGGTGAGGAATGATATGGGACTTTCTGTACAATTCATCCAGTCACATGAAAATCTACTATCACCAACTCAATTCAAATGCTTGCAGATTGTCATTGAAGGTATTCATGTCTCGATGTTTTCTTTGTGTATGTAAGAAGAAATATCTCTTTTGTCTTCTTTTTTTTTTTGTCCACGACCTAAATTTTGTAGTCAAACTAGGTGGTTTTTGGAAATGCCAATGCAATGTAAAAAAAATTATATAGATAAATAAAATATGTCTTTTTGATACTAATGTGTCTTTACATGCATGGCTTTATTTGTTTCCTATTCATATCATGCTTGGAAAATGCTGGTTTCTTTTCTGTATAATGTATTAGTTAAGTAATTAGATTGAATGCTATTGAGTTAAGGATTAAAAATCTTCTTAGGTTGAAAAATAGGTGGTTCATAGAACTTAATAAAGCCTCATCTAGGTTTGGGATGGCCTAAAAAATGTCGCCCAAGGCATGACTTGTGGGTGATGTTTCTAAACTTTGACACACAACTCATCAATCGGTTTTTTAATATTTGTACACCCACTTTTGGAGGAAAGGAAAATTTGAAAATGGTGAGAAAACACCACCCAGTGAAGAAAAAACAATACAATTGGTAAAATGAGGGGTTTCACGAACACAAAAAAACCTTGCCCAAGTTTGAGAAGAATAACAAAAGGCCACCTAGACATAAATTAAATATAGTACTTAGGTGGAAAGAAAGATAACAACCCAAATAGAAGTTAAGGGAAAATTTTATGGGTAACAGTGGTTTTGACTAGGGACAAGGAATGCAAAGGATGAAGTGATGAACCTAGAATCATGAGCATGGACCAGTCCTTTCCATTGGGCACGGAGTTAAGGAGCATGGAGAAGGAGGAGAAAAAGCAAGCCAAAAATGGAATAAAGAAGGGAAAGAAAGCACCTAAACTACCAACACAAAAAAAAATCATAATTTGTACATGGTAGGAAGACCCTACCTCAAATGGCCTCTAAGATAATCATGCAAATCTATTAATGGATTGGGAGAAATAGCAACCTATGCAAAACAATGCTTGGTGACTGATAATCATATGCACAACTAATTTCCAACTCATCACTACTGCCATTAAATAAATAAAACCAACAACCTACAAAGACTTTCTAGATAAAGTCTTATTCTAAAAAATCCATTCCTCAGCAATCAAATGACTCATACTAGCATTTCCTTGCATACAATCACCAAAATTTTATCGTGCAATGTTAGCACATAATATCATGTTGCATTTGATTTTTTGAACAAAAAGAAACCAACCCTTGAATTAGACACCCCACATACAAATCATGAGATAAAGTAACTTCTTGAGTATCACATGTGGAATTAGTTTAGTTTCAACCATTTTGGATTTTTTTTCATTTTCATCCATCCCACATATAGGTTCAAAAATTTGACTTAAACAACCTAAATATGTTAGAGTAATAAGTTATTATGCTTAATTAATTATATCATACTAGTTAATTAATTAAGTCACTTATTCCTTTAGTTCCTTAAGCTAAACTTAGGCACATTAATAATTGATTAATTATTAAGTGTGCACACTAGGGTTTCATTTAGGGTTTCCCTTTTAGGGTTTCTTGATCTCCTTCATAAGGATTGATCTCTTTGTAATAATTGATTCTCTTTAATGCATTTTTACTTTGAGGTTTACATAACATCTTCTTTGGTTTTGCATGTCTTTTGCATGTGACAGGTGATTGCATGCAGGTGATCTTGGCTTCTAACATGGTATCAGAGCTCTAGACCTATAGCTACATGTTCGTGATCTAAAGATATGGGCTTTCAGTGAGTTTCTAATGCAAGGGTTTCCACAGGCATCTTTTTTACAAGATCTGGGGGTAGCCAAATTTTTGGGACACTTTGGACTCAAACGGACACCGCCATTGCGTTCGTAGTGGCCAAAAACCCTAGGAGGATAAGCCTTGTTTCATCCATTTTGTGAAGTTGGTCACGGAAGGCAAAAATTTTGCTTAGGAGGCCCCATGACCTCCCAAGGCACACACACAAGGCAAAAAGCGTTTTGGGAGGCTTATGCAGTGCTTGGGTTCAAGGTGGCCAATCTGTAGGTGCCATAGAAGTACACCCATCTAACCATCAGACTTCTCCACCAATCCCACCCGATCTTCCAAGCCCCATGGGCTCCCCCCTCGGCCCAGTCCCTATCATGGATCGGGGAGGCCCATTAATCCTACCAATACATATATATACCCACAGCCACAGGAATATTCCAACTTAATTAGCCCGGCTTTGATGAAAAGATATATTCTCTCAGTTCAACATTTGGATCTAGAATATTTGAGTTATTTCTTGATTAGGTCGATGAAAAAAAAATTCTGTGGAGACATTTTTGCCCAGATAGCTAGATGGCCATCAATTTTTCTAGTGAAATCCTAACGTCGACATGATGTTTAGTGAATTAAATAAAACCCCTCTTGCCCCTCTAACCTAATTTTCCCTAAAAGGCTTAATTTTTATTTTAGGTCACTTAACTTGGGCCTCTGGTATCCAAAATTGGGAAAATGAGATATCATGAAAAGCGGGTTAGAGCACTTTCTAGTGGTACTATTTATTTTTAGTGTTTTCTTGTTTGAAGTTAGATGTTTATTTTTATGCTTCCGAGCTCTCCATAAATTTTTGCCAAGATCTTGATTTTCACTATCTTTGCGGCATTGGAAAGGTATTAAGGAGCTCTATGTTGCTATCCATGCACTTTTTCTATATCTATCCCAGGTTGATCACTTAGTCCAGATTTGGCCCAATGGGTTGTTTGGAGATTACTTGGATGTTTTGGCAGTTGGGAGGGTGAATCTTGCATCTTTGCACTTCGTTTTCAGTAATATATCTTTCAATAATTGCTTGCTGCTTCATAGATTCCAGGGTTGTTCCCGTTTGGAGTTTTCGAGTGTTTCAAGGCATCAGGTCTGTTGTTGCTTTCTTCATGATTCCTTGAGTCAATTAGTGACTCTCATCCGGTTTCAGTAGTAGACAGAAGAATCTTTCCTTGCTTGCTAGATTTCGGTTCTAGTGTTACTCTACAGAGTTCTTCTAGGTACTTCTTTGCAGCATGTCATCTCATTATAGGGTTTTGTCCGGGTTTTCCTTCTCTACCTCATTCTTGCATTTGTAAATGGGTTTTGATCAGGCCTAGTTGTTCGGGACCCATCTTTGCTTTCATGCATCTTATTCTAGTGTTTTAGCTTCTTCCTAAGTTCATCTTAAGGGGGGTGTTAGAGTAATAAGTTATTATGCTTAATTAATTATATCATACTAGTTAATTAATTAAGTCACTTATTCCTTTAGTTGCTTAAGCTAAACTTAGGCACATTAATAATTGATTAATTATTAAGTGTGCACACTAGGGTTTCATTTAGGGTTTCCCTTTTAGGGTTTCTTGATCTCCTTCATAAGGATTGATCTCTTTGTAATAATTGATTCTCTTTAATGCATTTTTACTTTGTGGTTTACATAACATCTTCTTTGGTTCTACATGTCTTTTGCATGTGGCAAGTGATTGCATGCAGGTGATCTTGGCTTCTAACAAAATCTTGTATAATACTCTCTTCAATATGAAAAGATTCAGAAGTGGGATGGTTAATTACCTCATTTTCTGTTGTCTTGCCTTCAATAATTTCATCAACAAACTTAGAAACCTCATAATCAAGTTGCAAACAAGAAGGAAAGGCATCCAAAGATTTAGTTACCACTCAGAGCTAGTTTTTATTTTCACCTTCAGCTGCACAATGCATATTAGTGCCTCCAAAGGTGAGTGCCTCTTTCTTTGATAACTTGTTGGCACCTCAAGTTTCAAATTTTCCTTTGACCTTACATTCCCAAAAGGTTTCCGCGGTCCTTGGAAAATTACTAAAGGAAACAATACTATACTTAGCCTCACCATGCCTTCTCTCAGTCTGATCACCTTCATGAAGGGTTTAATTACCTTTATATAACAGTGCAAAGTAGGGATTGATTTATTTTCCACTTCTGACTGAACATTGATTTTATCTTCCTTTAGTGAGATACTAGTATTTTTCTCATCCTTCCTTTGGTTATGATCAACCTTAGCCATTGATAAACAACATTTCTCCTCTAACATTAATTGATTTTCTGAATTTGTGAAAAGGGGATTATCATGCATTTCAAATTCATTAAAAATGAAGAGAGGGTTAGAATGAATTGACAACAATTCTTTCTCCTAAAAATCATCATTCCTAGAACCATCATTTCCTTCCAAATTTAAACATGTGTCTTTACTCTCCATTTCTTCAAAGAAGAAAACTTTGTATTCTGGAGTAAGAAGAGAAGTCAATGCAAAATCATTCAAACTAGCTTCAAAAGGAGAGAGCTTATCAAAAGGAAGGGATAAAGCCAATGATGATATTTCCTAAAACTCATCATCTTCATCATGACTAGATGAACCACAATCACTTTCAATTATAAAGGAAGTATATAAATTCAAAGCCGAATCATTAAAGAGTTGATCCTATCCTTCACTAGGCTACTACATTTTATCAAGAATTGTTAAATTCATGTCTTCTACAGTAGGGAAAAATTTAGCCAGAAGCTTAGGAAGTGTCTTATAGCTGGTTCTGAGCTTCATACTTGAGCCTAATTTCCTCCAACCTATGGAAATAAAATCATCTTCAACCTTCACTGCATCTAGCTAAGCTTGCTCGATCCTTTGAATTTTATCACATTTAAGAATTAATTGTATGTCTAGCTAGAGAGTGGAAATGAATATATGGTACTAGATCTCTACACTATGCTTTTCTAGAGAAAGAATATTTTGAAGATACCGATTGAAATGGTAAACAAAATCCTTCATTGTTTTATCTTTGTTTTTCATGATATGAAAGAAAAGACACAACATAGCTGCAATGTCGATTGTTATTCTGTAGTGTTGGAGAAACTTTGTCTTAAGAGCGTACCGCCCAGTAATGCTCCCTTTTTCAAACCCTATGTACAATTCTACCACTTTTTCAATCAGACAGTCAATAAAAATTCTTATAAAAACATCTTCTTGAATTCTGAAAACTGCACTTATAGTCGCCATAGCCAAAATATGCTCCTCAGGGTCTTATTCATTTTGATAGGAGAATTTAGGAAACCTCTTTTGGGAACCTAGGGGTAAATCATGGTATTGTGATAAAGCAAGAGGGCCTAATTGATTACATCAAAGATTTGAATCCATAAACAAATAGACAAAGTCGTCAACTCACACATGAGTAAAATTAAGGAAAAAAAATTACTTTGGTAGATGAGCCAGAGGTGGATTCTGAGGCCGATGTGTAGGTGGGTCCCTTAGTTGATGTAGTGATGGATTTGGCTAATGATTATGATGATGAGGGTCATTCTAGTATTCAAATATAAACCTTGGGGGTCGTTCAATCACAAGTACATGCGATTGCTAGGCCAGTTCCTCCTCTTCCTACAAGACAAAATTTACTCGCATATAATCTACCATGTTCCTCCTATATCTCCATACGAGTGTATTTAATTGTGATATGAAATCTTCTTTCTCCACTCCAACCTAATTTAAGTGTGGATTCAAAATAAGAAATACATTATTATAAGGAAGTACTATCTTACTACATGACGTGATTGAAATTGTCAAAATTTCCAACCAATTCAATTTCTCCAGCAGAGTTGCCAAAAATATGTTAGAAAATGGAATGGATCTTGATACACATATTTAAATAATGAATATAGACCTAGATTCAACACCAATTGAAATCTTCTAATAGCTCTAAAAAGTCCACAATTGCATTTGTGGATTTTCTCTGAATTTTGTCAAGGTACAATTCCTTCACTTGATTTTCAATGAATTAATCCAATTTAAAGAAAATGGGTGTGCTTTTAACCAGAAAGAAGAAAATGTGACTAATGCTATCTAATACATATGAAGCTGATGCAGAAGTAGAGGTTAGAACCTCTCATAATCAACATAAAGATTGAAAACTCATGACCATCAAATCAAATCAATGAAAGTAATCTAGACTACAATAAATGAATGTTATATAGCTTATCTTTCAAAGGAGACAACCATATTGTATGAATAATACCAAGATCAACATACAAAGTATCATTTAATTCATAGTTCACACAAATTATAAATCATTACAGTCTGCAATAAATATTTATTCCTTCTTGATAACACCCCTAGGTGTATCCCAAAAAAAAATCCCCCTTTCCATCCTTTACAATTTCAAATTTATAACATGGTTAAAGCCACTGGATAGGCATCAAAGCCATTACTAAAGCAACAACTTCTTGTATTCCAAATGTTTCTTAGAGAGTTGGTCAGAATAATTGAATTTTGCAGAGGAAGAGGTATCAACAAAGAAAACTGATCATGATCCCACTAATAGCTGTCAAAGGACTAATCATTTCACCAACCATCAATGCAACACATAGGAATATCAAGCAGTTGCACGTGTGATCTATTTGATGGGAAATTGTAATTCAAAGTGACACACACCAACCATAAATGTGAATTAAATTAAAATCTTATTAAGCTCAGGAGAATGCACCCATGTCTAGCCAAAAATCTATAACTTCAACCAGCGTCACCTTTCTTACAAAATTAGTTGCATCCAATATGGTGAGATCTCAGAGTGATGTAAATTCTACCAATGACTACATTTTCCTAGAGGAAATTGAGTGTAGTCCATTGTTTAGGCACACTTCAGACCAAATAAAAGAAGTTTTCATAGTGCAGAGCGATGTGGAGGAAGAAGTACTTCAGAGCATCCTTGGTGAGGCATTTATGGGCAAGGCCCATGTGCATAACACAACTATGTTGGAGAACTTTATCTATATAGTCATTAGGACTTCTAGCCATTGTGACTCGGGTGTGAGAGCATTGGAGCACCTACTGAAAACAAAATTTCATCATTACGTCAAGGTGGCAATTAATGGGCTCAACTACTATCCCCACAGTGGATTAATTGATGACGCTATCTGCATTGCGTCGGCTATTCAGGATGAGACTCTAGAAGAGGCCATGGCTCTTCTATGCACAAGAGGGGTGAGGAACGATATAGGAATTTTCATACAATTCCTCCAATTGCATGAAAATCTACTGTCACTAGATCAAATCGAAAGCTTGTAGATTTTCACTAAGGGCAGTCGTGTCCTAATGTTTTCTTTGTGTACCTACGAAGAAATATCTCTTTTGTCTTCCTTTTTTTTTCCATGACTTGAATTTTGTAGTTGAACAAGGTGGTTTTTGGCAATGCCAGTGCAATGTAAACTTTTTTTTATATGTATATATATAAATAAAATATATCTTTTTGATACTACTATGTCTTTACATGCATGTCTTCATTTGTTTCCTATTCATATCATGCTTGGAAAATGCTGGTTTCTTTTCTGATGAATACATTAGTTAAGTAATTAGACTAACTGCTATTGAGTTAATCACTAAAACTCTTCTTAGGTCAAAATATAGGTGGTTTTCAAAACTTAATAAAACCCCGCCCAAGTTTGAGATAGCCTAAAGAATGTAGCCAGAGGTAGAACTTGTGGGTGAAGTTTCTAAATTCTGACACACAACTCATCAATCGATATTTTTAATATTCGTACACCCACTATTGGAGGAAAGGAAATTTTGAAAATGGTGAATGGAGGACAAACAATACAAGCGGTAAAATGAGGGGTTTAACGAACACAAAAAAACCCCACCTAAGTTCGAGAAGAATTAAAAAAGGCCACCCGAACATAAATTGAATAGAGGACTAAGGCAAAAAGAAAGATAGCAACCTGAATAGAAGTTAAGGGAAAATTTTATGGGTAACACATACATAACACTGAACTCCAAAAAAAAAGTTAAGACAAAAAATCTAAAACATGCTTAGTATTACCCTTACAATTTCACAGTGTTATCTCATTTTTGCAACTAACTACTACTTCTAACCCTAAATTATTTCTTATAGAGATGAAAGAGAAAAATAAGCCTCAGGCCAGGCAACACACATGTCAAAATATTATTAGACTATTGTAACAAATATTCCTTTTCAATTACACTCAAGCCTTTTGGTGATGAGAATAAACATGAGGAAAAATTAACCTCAACTCGTAGAAAACAAGTCCCACCTCAAAAGGCATCATTTGTTTTTTACAACTTCAAAATATTCCCTATGTGCTCAAAAAATTCCCACCGTGGGAAAACCAAATAGCAAAACTTATAAAGCAAGATAAGGAAAGCATATATGGAAAGACAAAAATTTCCTTTTCCATATTAGCACCACATGCCACCAATTTCTAGTTGAGGAGAGAACAATATTTTTCAATGTTTTATCAAAATCCTAATCTATATTATATTTAGGCTATGCATTATCCTTCTCCTATCCATTATTTACCTTGTTCATTATCAATCCCCATGCAGATTCATTCAGTGTATTTTTCCAACGAAGTGTTATACTCTTCTTTAGTTGGCCAATTCACATTCAATAAACCTTGCACCTTAGCACTGTACTGAGAGTATCTAGCATCAATTAAGACCCTAGATTCTTTAACAAAAATGTCCATCTTTGTTTTAATCTACACCAATGTATCAATATTTGGATTATCAATATTTGGATTCAACAAGATGTAGTTGGTGATAGTGAATGCCATCATAGCTATTGTGAGCATTATTCCCAAATCTTTCTTCCAAGAGTCAAATGGTTGTAACTCACCTTTTGGACTCAATATCTAAGCCATACCACATTCCTCCATTTCTTTAAATATTTTCAGCTTACTTTGAAGCTGTATACCTAACTTTCCATGGAAAGTAGTTATCTCATTAACCTAGCCAATAATTTGCAAGATTTCAGGAAAGTTAGTAGGTGTTGTTAGAACTGTAAAAATCTCTTGTTTTTACATATGATTTCACTCATAAATTTCCTGATTTGGTCCTACCATATGCATATTTCATCTATATTTTTTCCTATTCCCCCTTTGTATCAATTGAGTTATGCATTTTTCATGTTTGGGTCCATATCAGCATAGGTCCGTGCTTGTCTCCCCATCCCATTGTGTGTTTGCTGCTAACATGAGTCTGTGTTGCCTTTCAACAAGACTCATTTGATGTCGTGACGATTGAGGTTTGCATGCAAGTGGTTATCGGCATAACATCCATGCTATTTTGGTGACAATAGAGATATCTATCGACATATGTTTTGGCCGTCAGGGTAGTGTTTTACCGAATCCAATATGTTTCCCCGACTATGGCTATGGGTTATCGGCGGAGGGTCTTGGCGAATATCATTTGTCTTACCAACCAGAGGAACAAAGACATCACTTTGGCAAGAGTTACGGTGTCGGTACAAAGTCCTGGTGAATTCTTGGGGTCTCAGTGACAAACACTGTGAAGGAACTTATCGATATGAGTTAAAACTTTTGGCCTATGGTCTTGGCGAATCCAGTATGTTATACCGACTTTTCAAATAGAGGCTCAATCGGTGAGAAACAAGGGGTACTGCTCGGTGTGACTTATTTGTGTCGGTATGTGGTCTCATCGAGTAATTCATGTTTCACCCACTGATGCACGTGGATATCTATTAGCCAAGCTAGGGGATTCTCCTAGCAATCTAATGTAAGTCTGGGATGCTTTGGTGAAACACGGTGTGGTCTGCGTGAGGTCTCTTCGATGTCGGAATGCTACAACGACAGTGAATCAAATGAAGAGTTCATTTCAACAGGAGAATTATTATGTCTTGGTGACTTGGGTATGATAGATGACTTTCAGAATGACATAGCGATCTACAAGTGGTATGAGACATATCAATGAAGCATAGTGTTTTCTGTATGATATCTCCCCAACTCAGGCAGGTCTCGACGAAGGCGAATAGATACCATGGAGTGATGAGTCATATTGTTGCCTTCGGCATACCTTCTGAGGTGTCTCAACAACTATTTCACTGTAAAATATTGGAAATTCGAATGTTGTGGCCAACATGTTTACATTTAGGAGCCGTTACAGCTGACCTATTTGGGGCCCAATTTTTGTGTTGGGTCGACATGATATTTCAATATAAATTATTTTCTCATGTTGGTGTATAAATATGCACTCCCAAATGTAATAAAAAAAGGTAGATTTTAGATTAGATACAGTAGATTAGGAATGGCTACAGTAGAATAATTTTCTCTTATCAGAGACTATGTGCATGTATTAAAATGGCGAAGTCAATGTAAACTAGTTGGTGTGGCGTGTTATTTCCTGGTGTCAATTGTATGTTGAGTTTATTGAAAAGTATCATTGAAGCCGCTCCAATTTGATTTTTTCTGGTTGTTTAAATTGGTATAACAAGTTTATGTTCAATTTATCAATGCACATTTGCTATATTTGTGTGATTAATTAATTGGTTCTCTCAGGTAGAGATTAAATCCTTTTCATTGATCAGAGTAATCAGGAAGATTCATCGGGATTATTAAAGAAGAGCTCAGTAGTCATAATCTTGCATTGTTTATACAAGTTATGAACAGATCATATGCTTGCAATTTGATTTTCTGCTAGAATGAGTTGTCCACTTCTACTTCATTTGACTCCGCATACCCAACAAGTCTGCAATTTCATTATTTGAATTCTTTCAGCTTCTCTACATCTATTTATTGATCATTTTAGGAGTTAGATTAGAAAACTAATTTTACTATTACTATCAAGTTTATTTTAATTTGTTCACTGTCATCTACCATTGTGGACAAAGCACTTCAAAAGGATAATGATAAGATAAGCCTGCATTTTTCAAAAGAGGTACACCCGCCCAGGTTTTGCAACACCTAAAGAGTAGAAGGTTGAATCCTTTTGACCTTGTCTGTTACCCTAAAGCGTATCAAGAGATTGGTAGCCTCTTGAGGCATTCAACCTATGTTTTTGAGAGCTAACAAATTGGTGACTCTGCTGGGGACAACATCAATTCAGAATCAAGGCCTTAATTATAGAGTCATAAACCTTGTACAAGACTCTGTTGGGAATATCATACATTTTCTCACTTTTAAGAAAGTGAGTGGCGACTTTGATAAAAAAATTTCAACATGAATGGAAGAAGATCTCAATTTAGAGGAGGTCATACTGGAGCCCTTGTTGGAAATAGTAAATGGACACACAAAGATGATAGAGTTAATAAAGGTAAAGGGATAGGTGAGGACATGTGCTTGACAAATAAAGACAAATCATCAATACCACATGGTGCAACATATAACAGTTATGATACCTAGAGAGATAACTTGAGCATAGAACCTCATACCCCAGAGGATCTGAGAAATCCTTTTTCTTTTCAAGATCTACATAAACAGGCCGAGTTTGAAGCTAGAAAATAGGCTGAGTTTGAAGCTAGAAAATAGGCCGAGCTTGAAGCTATGTAGGGCAATCGGGATGAACATGTTGATCATGAATCTCCTCAAGAGGACTATGAATCTTTAAGTTATGAGGAAGTCAAGGCACGGTTTGAATCTCAAAAAAAGGAAAGAGAAGAGCAAGAGAAAGCCCAAATGATACAAACAATGAGAGAATTCAAACTACAGAAAACCCAAAACATTGCTCAGACTGCTGATTGCCCCCAAAGTATGTTCCACCTCATAAACAGGGTAATCATGGTGTAGGTCCCTCTGATCCACCAAGGTTTCCTCACCATCAAACAAGGAACCAATACAGATAGCCAAATCACCCTCATTACATTCCCACACAACATACAAATATGCAGCCACTCCATGGTCAACACTTTATCGCTCAACATAACACACAATATAATAACCCTATGTACCAATATCAGTACCCACCTAATCCTCCTCCTCATCAGTATACAACCATGATTAGACAAGTTGACCTGGCAGGGTTTCAATTATACCCTTACCCCATGGATGGTAGTTGGAGAGGTTTAGTGCCTAAGTTTACAGGAAGTAATGCAATCACAACTAAAGATCATTTGAGGAGTTTTAATGCTTTCATTCAAGATTTGGATGTACTTTATGAAGATCTACACATGAGATTATTCATGATGTCTCTTATTGAAGAAGCTAGGGACTAGTTCAATAGCCTAGTGACAGCCTCTATTGATTCTCTTCAAATATTTCAGGACTGATTCCTTGAGTAATTCAGGAATCTAAGTGCACCAAATGCTACTCTTCGTGAATTAATACACATTCAGAAAGATCAAAGTGATACAATTTATGATTTTAATCAGAGATTCAATAAGTTGTAGAATAAAATACCTCTTGGATCAAAGTTGCCAGATTCTGTAGCACTGAGTATTTATTTGAATGCATTTGATCCTAAGAATGGGTATGAACTAAGAAATAAATTCCCAAGAGACTTAGCTGAAGCACATAAGATGGCACAAACAATTGAAAACAACAGGAGGGCTGCAGGGATAATTGATAAAAGAGACATTCCTAGGGTTTCTCAGCAAATCAACAGTTATCAGTACAACCAAGAGAACACATATAGGAATGAAAGGCCGAGGTTGCATGATATGCCTTATAATACAGACTACAAGGACAACAAGCCTATAACAGCTAGGCCTGGAAATGAAGAAGCTCCTGACCCATTGACAAAGGGAACCTACATGGTAAGTAACAATTACTTTTGTGATTTTTGTGATAAGCCACATTCCCCATATTATTGTGTTGTAGCCCAAAGAATGCAAGAAGAGGGAATGCTGAGGGGAAATAATGAAGAAGATCACAAGGTATATTTAACTTCAAATGCTTTTCACCATGTTGAGGAGGATGAAGGTGTAGGGAATCTATCTTGCACAATAGAATATCACAGTGAAGGTAATGCATGTTGTGAGGAATCCAGTGAATATTCTGATTCTGATGATGAACTTGAGGATTTTGATCTACAGTCAAGGGATTCTTCTACCTCTTATGAAGATCAGGATGAGGAGGTAATGAGAAATGTTGATAGTGAATGTACATTACCTTCAGCTGTAGTTGAAAGTTATGAAGATACAACTGATGATGATGAGATGATTTTTTGCGGGGGTATATCCATGAATGAGTTTCAGGTTTTCTCAAATCCATTTTATGAAAGAGAGGAGTTAATCTCAGACAAACAAAATGATTATGGAACAAATGACTGCGTTGATAATGTTTTTGATTTCCTATTCTCTGATGGTCTTGAACTTCTGTTTGATGATGAAAAAAGTGAGGAGTATGATTGTAGTGATGAAAATGTTGAGACTTGTTCACTTGTCAGTGAATAGATTGCAGATTTGTTTACTCCTGAATGCCAAGGATGTGCACATGAAGATGAGCATGAAGTTTTATGTCCATATTACACTTTTTTTATAGTGAAAAATCTTTGTGTAAAGATTCTTATGACTCCTTTTGCATTTCTTGGAATGATGGTGAAACCTTTGGTGTTGATAAAAAATCAGTGCCCATTTAGGATGGGGTATGTGTTTTTGAAATTTCTAATTCATGTGAAGAAGAAATTTGTTTGCATACCAAGGATGATAGAAGTCCAAATTTTATTGGTTCACATATGAATGCTATGGAGGATATGAGTCATGATCCAGTGTTGTCTCCGAATAGAGATATTGAAGAGGTACAAAAGGTTTCTGACTTGTTTTCTTCAAACATCATTGATATGAAAGAATTTTTTGTTTCTCAGGAGAAGCACTTTGATGATGAATTTTCAATGCAGCTGAGTGAGTGTTTTATAGTACATAACAATGAGAAAGATAATGAGAAATATTGTATTGAATATGCATGCATTTTGTATACTGGAGATAACAAAGATTTGTCTGATGATGAAGAATATAAATTGTTGAATACTATAGGAAATTTGGGCTGAGCTGAGCATAGTGATTCTTTAAAAACTTTCAGTGATATGAAGGATTGCATGTGTGTCTTCAAGAAGAATTTGATGAATTCAAGAGAAACTCAGATATTTGATAGGGGAAAGTATGCTTTAAGTTTCAGATTGTAATAGCTCAACACAGGAGAAGTTAACACACAGAGGATTAAGGGTTGCCAGTGCATGAACAACTCTTGCTTATCCTCTCTAAAAATATTTTCCATGCATAGTAGTTTAGGGCTTTGTATTCACTTCCATCTTGCATTCTTTTTGCATTCATGCCTTCTGCTTCATTTCCATTTCCATTCTATTCACTGGTTCATCATTTTATGTCTGGTCTGCTCACCTAATGATTTTGGATCATTGCAATGATCTTACTATCATTCATCCCCAGGCAGAGCCACTATTAGAACTGTAAAAATATGTTGTTTTTACATATGATTTCACTCATAAATTTCTTGATTTGGTACTACCATATCCATATTTCATCTATATTTTTCCCTATTCCCCCTTTGTATCAATTGAGTTATGCATTTTTCATGTCTTGGTCCATATCGGCATAGGTCTGTGCTTGTCTCCTTGACCCATTGTGCATTTTTTGCTAACATGAGTTTGTGTTGCCTTTTGGAAAGACTCATTTGATGTCACGGTGATTGAGGTTTGCATGCAAGCGGTTATCAACATAACATCCATGCTATTTTGGCGATAGTAGAGATATCTATCGACATATGGTTTGGCCATCAGGGTAGTGTTTTCCCAAATCCAATATGTTTCCCCAACTATGGCTATGGATTATCGGTGGAGGGTCTTGGCGAATATCATTTGTCTTACTGACCGGAGGAACAGAGACATCACTTCAATAGGAGTTGCGGTGTCGGTACAGTGTCTTGGCGAATTCTTGGGGTCTCAACAACAAACACTATGAAGGAACTTATTAGTATGAGTTAAAAATTTTGGCCTATGGTCTCGACGAATCTAGTGTGTTATACTGACTTTTCAAACAGAGGCTCAATCAGTGAGAAATTCTGAATGTCTTGGCAAAGATGAATATAACAAGGGGTATTGCTCGGTGTGTCTTATTTGTGTCGATATGTGGTCTCATCGAGTAAGTCATGTTTCACCCACTAATGCATGTGGATATCTATCGGCTAAGCTAGGGGATTCTCCTGGTGATCTAATGTAAGTCTGGGATGCTTTGGTGAAACACGGTGTGGTCTACGTGAGGCCTCTCCGATGTCGGAATGCTACAGCGACAATGAATCAAATGAAGAGTTCATTTTGGCAGGAGACTTATTATGTCTTGGTGACTTGGGTATGATAGATGACTTTCAAAATGACATAGTGATCTACAGGTGGTATGAGACATATCGATGAAGCATAGTTTTTTCTGTATGACATCTCCCCGACTTAGGTAGGTCTCGACAAAGGCGAATAGATACCATAGAGCGATGAGCAATATTGTTGCCTTTGACATACCTTCTGAGGTGTCTCAATGATTATTTCACTGGCGAATATTGGAAATTTGAATGTTGTGGCCAACATGTTTACATTTAGGAATTGTTACAGGATGACCTATTTGGGGCCCGATTTTTGTGTTGGGCCAACATGATATTTCAATATGAATTATTTTCTCATGCTGGTGTATAAATATGCACTCCCAAATGTAATAATAAAAGGGAGATTTTAGATCAGATACAGTAGATTAGGAATGGCTACAGTAGAATCATTTTCTCTTATCAGAGACTATGTGCATGTATTAAAATGGCGAATTCAATGTAAACTAGTTGGTGTGGCAGGTTATTTCTGGTGTCAATTGTATGTTGAGTTTATTGAAAAGTATTGTTGAATTTGTCTCCAATTTAATTTTTTCTGGTTGTTTAAATTGGCATAAAAAGTTTATGTTCAGTTTATCAATGCACATTTGTTTTATTTGTGTGATTAATTAATTGGTTCTCTCAAGTAGAGATTAAATCCTTTTCATTGATCACAATAATCAGGAAGATTCATTTGGATTATTAAAGAAGAGCTCAATAGTCATAATCTTGCATTGTTTATACAAGTTATGAATAGATCATATGCCTGCAATTTGATTTTTTGCTAGAATGAGTTGCCCACTTCTACTTCATTTGACTCTGCATACCCAACAAGGCACTAGTCTCTGCAATTTCATTATTTGAATTCGTTCAACTTCTCTACATCTATTTATTGATCATTTTAGGTGTTAGATTAGAAAGCTACTTTTACTATTACTATCAAGTTTGGTTTCGTTTGTTCACTATCATCTGCCATTGTGGACAAAGCACTTCAGAAGGATAATCATAAGAGAATCCTACATTGTTCAAAAGAGGTACACCCGCCCAGGTTTTGCAGCACCTAAAGAGTAGAGGGTTGAATCCTTTCGACCTTGTCTGTTACCCTAAAGCATAGCAAGAGATTGGTAGCCTCTTGAGGCATTCAACCTGCATTTTTGATAGCTAATAGATGCCTTAGGATCTTCCTTCATTATGGGCATCATTTCCCTTAAAGAACTCACCCTACTACTCCAATTACTCTATTCATTCTTGAAAGCCTCTTGTACCTGTAGATACTTTGTGTTTCCTTCATGAATATTCTTATAGGTAGCCCAAAAATCATCAGCCTTGTTGACCAACGTGGTCACCTTATGCTTCAATACATCCTCAATAATCTTATTTTCCACCTTAACAGTTTCAATCTTTTCCTTCTTCACATTTTCTTTATTAGTATTAAACAGATCATTCAAATCTTTAATTTTCAAGGCCAAGGTTTCCCTATCCCATGTAGACAAATCTGAGGATGAAGAGGATGGCAGGGATATTGTCCTTTTTGACTGAGTATCCTGAATAGTGGCTCTTATCTCATTTATCTCATCCAAGGCCTTATTATACTCCACTAAAGAATCATACTTTTTATGAGACATTTGTGTAGTATCCACACTAAGAATTGCAACATGAGTAATTAACTCATCTACTCAGGTAGGAGTTATATTCGTGGCTCTTTTGACCACTAATGAACCAATAAACTCTTCAATAGGCCTAGCCACATCATATTTACTAGTATTAGGTGCCATAGACCAAATTGCAAGAGTATGCAGCTTTGGACTATATCCATATCCAAACACCTTATCCTTAAACTACTCCTCTAATATTGAAGCCGAGGTTCTCTCCTTATTGCATCATATGCTATAGCCATAGTGATAGTGCATCCTAGTAATAACATGATTCCACTATCTGTGAAAATTTTCCTAGCCTCAATGGGAGTAATAGCTACAATTTCAGCTTTGATCTTTTCCTCCTATGCTTTCTCAACTTCTTCCTGATGAGAAGGTTCAACATTAGCTTGAGCTAATTCAAGTCTCTCCATTATCTCTTTACTCCACTATTGAAACATAAATTTGTGAAATTATTTGGATTGCAAAAACTTATCATCAACAAGGAATTCATCACATTCCTTGATCATGGGATCATCATCACTTTCCTTATCATATTTCCATTTGACAATTTTTTCAGGGAAGACATCTGAACTAAGGGTTTCCTCAATATGAGGAGGAGGGAATTTTTCCTCCACCTCCTCATTCCCTAGCATGTTCTGCTATTTGTTCCTTCCTAACTTCTTGAAAATTTGTAGGTTGCACTAGGATATCCATAGCTTGTTGTTGTTGTTCTAGGAGATCCTCTTCTTTATCAACAGCCTCCTTCACCTTCGCCTTAATATCACCACTTTGATAATCCCTTAGCTTAGTGAAAGATATTTCAAGAGGGTCTACAATTACATCATATGGACTTATATAAAAGGAATTCCTCTTTATGATACTTTCTTCAATGTTCATTATGGCTATCCATTCCTTCTTTCTAGTTGTGACAGCTTCATCACTTGTCAAATTCTTTAATACATCATTTGTGTATAAGAACTCATGACATATCACTGATAATTTTTTATCTCTTCTTCTTCGACCCATAAATCCTTTCTGATCAAAAATCCCAATCTCATTAAAATGAATTTTGAGGTTATTCACCATGATCACAAACCTTTCATACCCCTTAGGGGCAGTAACTTCGAAGTAAGAAAAAGTGCATTGGGGATTCACCACGGGACCCTTCTTGGGCTTCCTGAACATCTCATAATCCATAACATCAATCTTCTACATGATTTCCATAGGTCCAATCAGTCAAAGACATATAGGGGTAAACAATATGGTACAACCTTAGCTCCATAGGCTCTGATGAAAGTATATTTTGAATGAATAAAAAAATCTTCCCAATTTTGTGTTGCTTTAGATCTTGGTATGTGTTTTGGGCACATGATTCTTCTAATTTCTGGAGGAAGCCTGTGAATAGGTGCTACACCAAACACTTCTAGGATACCATTTCTTATAACATTAGCAAACTTAGCATAATTGGAATTGGAACAATCCTAATCCCAAATGTGTGTCCACATTTGTACTAGAAAAATATTATTTTCATTGTCCCTTAATCTCAATTCCAACTTCCTTTTCTGGCAATAATCACCTTTAAATAAGAGCATAAGAATTATTAGAGAATAATGAGGGAAATATAAAGGGAGCACGTCCTTCTAATTGAGGAAATCTTCATGCATTTGATTAGCAACATAGTTGGCATAATGAAAAATAGTGTTTTGATTATGACCCTGTATATCTGCCACCATTACCAATAAGTCAGTGGCTATCCTGACCTCAAAATTTTGAGCCAACACTTGATTCAAGAAATAATAAGTGTTGTTGAAATAATCCACAAAATCCTCACACTCAAAAGGCTTAACATCCTTATGGAGGAATCTCTCCTTTCTCTTTCTATTGCAAGTATGAGCAAGTTTGGTGATGTTGTCATTGATGTCAACATAGTTCAATATGTTGTAGATTGTACATGTATATTTGAGATGCTATTGAGATGTTGTGAGTACATCGGGCTATCTTTATGACTTTGCAGATGTGCTAAATTGATGATTTTCCAAGTGCTTTTGAGAAAATTAATAAAGAAAGAAATCAAAGTTAAGAATTTACTCTAGTATGTGCTCTACGTTTCTCTTGTGTTGATCCTATTCTTGTGTGAATCTGAATGGTTGCTAATGGTGATCTTGTGGTGATATGTACTAACTTGTAGCTTCTGATTCGATCATATGTGAAAGTTACATTCACCAGTGTGTGAATTGTTCTAGCATAGTCAATCTCCTGTGATGGGGAGAAAGATTTCTACTCCATAGTCCTCCATTGTTCTACTTAAGAGCTCGCAGATTTGGAATATATCTTGTAATGGTATTTTCCTAGTTCTAGAAAATTTTTGTGTGGTTTGGTGATCCAAAAGTAAAGCTTCAGAATTGTTGTATGTGTTTGCACAGTCCAGATGGACTAATGGAAGGATTTTGGGGTTTGAAGATTGTTGCACTTGTTGTGGATGTATCTGAAGGAACCTGAGATGTGTTCTCATGCATAATGAAGTGTGTTGTGTCATCCACATGTCATCTTCTAGTTGGGAAGTGTGTACATCAATGATCCTTTGTGTATTCATTAGGTTTGGATGACTAGGTGTTTACACTTCATCTGATGAATTAAGTTTAATTAAGGAAGCATGTGGTCGATTTGAGACATTATTTTTGATCTTGGATAAATGTTTTATTGGTCCACTTTCATTCCTTTCCACCACGGGAATGTTGATTTGCTAACCTAATTTGAATTTATGAAATGAAGCGAATGTGGCCCTTGGAGAAAGTTTATAAGGTTCAGGATGGTATAAATGCAAGTTGAATTGTGAAGAATTGAAGGCAAATGGAAAGTGATGAAGTAAGTCATAAATCATAAGAGAAAAAGTGTGTGAAATTGTGTGTATGAGTGAGTTTAGGCAGTAGTACTTCATTGTTTCAGATTCCTAAAGGTAGTGAGTTGAATGTTTTTGTAATCTTCTGATCAAGGATGTGAATATGCTTTAATTTTTGTGGTGGATCTATTGTATTAGTAGGCAATGAGCCTTCCTGTTAGACACTGAATCCTTTTTGTAGGCAGTGACCCTTTGGATTTGGACAGTGAGTCCTCTTCTAGGCAGTGAGCCCTTGGTAGTGAGCCTTTGTAATCAATTTTTATTTCTCTTTATATTGTGAGTTAATCCTCACCGTGGTTTTTCCTTCATGGGGTTTTCCACATTAAAATTTGGTGTTCATTGTGTTGATTTTACTTTCTATTATTTGTGTTTCATGTTCATACTTAATAACAAAATCGTGCAGTTGTGGAATTGATAAGTGTTGAAGTTTTAAGTTTGAATTTTGGTGACAACTGATTCACCCCCTCTCTCAATTTTCCTATGACTATTTAACAATTGGTATCAAAGATTTGGTTCCTTGGTGTAGAGCTTAACCAGTTTATGAATATCTAATGGCACATAAGTTGGCGATCCCTATGTTTGATGGAACTGACTACTATGACTAGAAGGAATAGATGAAAGGATATATTATCTCTCTTGGTTTCAAGACCTAGAAGGCTATTGAGACAAAGTATACATACCTGTCTAGTGGTCTTAATACTTTATATGAGATTTCTTCTTATGAGGAAAATGAGAAGGAAAAGTATGCTATTTGCATTGGCTTATCTAAAACTAAGCGAACTAAGGTTCTTTCTTTGGATACTGCATATGATGTCTAGAAGAAGTTGGAAGAAATGTATGAAGGAAATGAAAGAGTGAAATTGACAAAGAAGCAGGCAGAAAAGTGAAAATTTATAAATCTAAAAAAGGGAAGAAGGTGAAGAATGCACAAGCTTCTTCAGAGGGTTGAACTAACAGCAAATGACGTTAGAAATCATGGAGGAAAATTGTCAAATGAAGATATAATTGAGAATATCCTGATCACCCTACTAGATTGCTACAACAATAAGATCTCAGTTATTGAAGAAATGTATGATCCTAAGAAGTGCACTTTAGAATAGTTCTTTGGAACCTTGACAACATTTGAGATGAGAAAGTTTAACAAAGAAGATAAGACAAAAATGAATTTTAAGGCAATGAAGATTGAAGATGAACCAGATAGTGATGGTGATGATGAGTTGGAAGTGAACTTCACTAGGAAGTTGAAGAAAGGCACCAAAAAGTATGAAGGTATGTTTCCCTTTAAATGTTTCAGTTGTGGTAATATTGTTCATTATGCTTCACAATGTCCAAATAGAGCTGCACATAAGAAGAGAAAGGATCATAAGGATAATGATAGAAAGGATAAGAAATATAAGAAGTCGTACTTGTTAAAGAAGAACTTGGAATTTCTAATGATGAATCTGAAAATGAGGTTGATGATAGTGAATACTTATTTTTAGCTTTGGAAAATAAACCTGTCTACTCATTTTGAAAAGTATGCAAGGAAGAATGTTTTGAAAGATAAGAAGAAAGGGATGGAAGGTACTGTGGTCATTTCATTTCATACTAAGAAAGATGAAGACTACTGGGTGATTGACAGTGGATGTTCTAATCATGACCTGTGATAAGAGTAAGTTCACTAAACTTGAGAAGTATGATGGTGGTTTAGTCATGTTTGGTGAGTATTCAAGAGCGAAGAGTTGTGAGAAAGGTACAATTAGTTTTGATGGAGTGCACAACACTGATGATGTATATTATGTAAAGGGTATGCAACAAAACCTTTTGAGTGTTGGATAGATGTGTAGCAATGGCTTTAAACTTGTGTTTCAAAATAATACCTATGAAATTAGAAAATGATCCAGAGATATGGTTGTTGCTGGAAGAAGAACTCATGGAAACATCTATCAGCTGAAGGGAGTTGATGGTCAATGCCTTGTATCACAAGTTAGTGAAAGCTGGTTATGGTACTGAAGAATGGGAAACATAAATTTTGATAATATAGTTATAATCAGTTCAAGATATGTTGTATGAGTTCTACCTAGAATCACAAAGTCTACTAATACTATTTGTAGAAGTTGTCAATTAGGGAAACAACCAAGATGCAGCTTTAAGGGAAAAGATTAGTCTACTACCAGAATGCTAGAATTGATTCATACTAACCTCTATGGTCCGACTAGAATATGAAGCCTGAATGGTGATATGTATTTCATACTCCTTATTGATGATTATTCTCAAATGATATGGGTTACTTTTCTTAGAGAAAAGACACATGCTATAAATATATTTGAAGTATTCAAAGCAAGAGTGGAAAATGAAGTAATAATGAAAATTAAATGTTTGAGATCTAACAAAGGAGGAGAATTCACTTCTAGTGACTTTAATACATTTTGTGAACAACATGGCATAAAAGAATTTTTTTTTCTCTAAGAAGCCCTCAACAGAATGGGGTAGTTGAAAGAAAAAATTGGATAGTACATGAAGCTACTAGAACTATGATGAAAGAATCAAATGTACCAGATGTGTAATAGAGAGAGGCAATACAAATTGCTATTTATATTCTTAACAAAGTTCAAATCAGAGGCAACAACTCAAAGACTCCTTTTGAGTTATGGACTGGTAAGACTCCTATTGTGAATTACTTTAAGGTGTTTAAAAGTAGATGCTACATTAAAAGAGATGATGAAAATCTTGCAAAGTTTGATGCTAGATGTGATGAAAGAATTTTTCTTGGGTACTCTACTACTAGAAAAGCATATAGATGCTTCAATAAAATATTGAGGAAGATTGTTGAAAGTGATAATGTGGGAATTGATGAGGACACGTATAGACCTATTGAGATAATTAAAGTTGAACCTAATGATCCTATCTGTGGACAAGTACTTGAAGAGAATAAGGAGGAAGAAAAAGAAGAGGAAGCAAAAAATGAAGAAGAAGAAGAAAATGAACCAAAACCTATTTCTAAGACTCCTAAGTATGTACAAAAGAATAATATGGAGGAATAGATAATTGGAGATAAGAGTGAAGGTGTGAAGAAAAGAAGTAGAGTTATAGCTAAGGTAAATCTATGTTTACTTTCTAAAATTAAACCTAAGTCTATAAGTGAAGAAAGTGAAGATGAGAGTTGGATGAGAGCTATGAAAGAAGAGTTGTAACAAATAAAAAAGAATCAAACATGGAAATTAGTCCCTAGACTTGTGAATAAGAATGCGATTGGTTCAAAATGGGTGTTTCAGAACAAGCTGAATGAAAATGGTGAAGTTATAAGGAATAAAGCAAGACTAGTATGTAAAGGATATTCACAAGTTGAAGGCATAGATTTTGAAGAGACATTTTCCCCTATAGATTGAATGGAAGCTATCAAAATATTTTTGGAATTTTCTACCCACAAGGATTTCAAAGTGTATCAGATGGATGACAAGTCTGTATTTTTGAATGGTGAATTGGAGGAAGAAGTATACATGGAACAACTTGAAGGATTTCAGTTATCTGAAAAACCATACATAGTATTCAAGTTAAAGAAGGTGTTGTATGGACTGAAGTAAGTTCCCAGAGCTTGGTATGCAAGATTGGATAAATACTTGACAAAGTAAGGATTCATGAAAGGCTCTATTGATAGCAATCTCTACTTCAAAGTACAAGGTAACTAAATGCTGATAGTAGTTGTATATGTTGATGACATCATCTTTGGTGGAAATGAAGGCATGTGTAAAAGATTTGTAGAAGAAATGAAAAAAGAATTTGAAATGTACATGATTAGTGAGTTGAATTTCTTTCTTGGTATTTAAGTGAATCAAACTGACAAAGGGATATTCATTTCACAATCTAAGTATGTAAAAAAGTTGTTAAAGAAGTTTGTGTTGGTGTAAATAAGTATTTTACTTATTACACTTTACTTAAGCTTATTTAGGGAATGCATATCATTATAAGTTGGACTTGTGACACCTAGTTATTTGCATCTTGCATCTAGGTTTGCACATACATTGAGAGATATAAGTTGGACACTTAGGGGAGTGTGTTTAGGAGAAATTCCACTCTTTGTGGTGTGATCTAGTTATCACCTTTTTATCTCCACTTTTTGTGGCATGATAATTCCACTTTAGGTGGGTGATCCACCTTTCATGGAATTATCTATTATTTATTTCTACCTACCCTACACATGATTGTGATACTTGTCTCATTCATGTCCCTTCATTGTGTCCTAGCTTCCCTTTATAAGCAAGCCTTGTACATACTTGTAATTGTCTATCTTCATGTCTATCTTCATGCATATTGAGAATACAATCATCATATTCTCTCATCTTGTCTCTCTCTTTTTTGTGCTATGTTATCTCTTGATCTTGTTGTTGCTTTTCATAAGTTCTTACATGGTATTAGAGTGGTTGGAGGTCTTTTGCATAGCCATTGTCGGGAGATCTTAGTTTGTGTGAAGGTGGTCAAGAGGAAAATCTGAGGAGTAGTGACATATTGATGTGTCTTAGACTAGATCTAACCTCAAATTCAGATTCAGAAGGTTGTTTTCAGTCAAGATAGCCTTTCGTTTTGTCAAAATTGGACATCGAGAGCTCCAGATCTGAAAAATTGCCAATTTGGGTTTTTTTCAATATTTTGAATTTTTTCAATAGTTTTGGAAAAAATTATTTCTCAGAAAATTTCTAGTTTTTCTATTTTTTGACAAAAAATATTTGTCAATATTTTTCAATATTTTCTAGAAAAATTAAAAACCCCATTGAAAATTGTATTTGGGGTTTTTCTATTTTCAAAAAAAAAAATTATTTGTTTTTTTTATGTTTGAAAAATAAAAAGAAAATTAAAAAAATAAAAAATTCAAAAAAAATAAAATTAAAATTAAAAATTAAAAAATTAAAAAAGGTAGGTTGTATTTGCGACTTGCACAGTCTGCAGACCATAGGTACTTGTGGCTGTACCACATCCCTCACTGGCTGCGATGTGGGCTCGTGCCCCCACCACTCACCGGTGTACAACCTTCTTCCAGTGGGTCCCCACCTTCAAACGACCGACGTCTCACAAAACCGGTGACCTCAAAAGTGTCGACAACCTTGCAAAATCATCGGTGTTGGAAATAAAAATTCCAACAGAAGTTTGTTAAAACTTGAAGCTTCAACAAAAATCAACAAATGAATATTCTTTGGAGAATATTCCGACAACTTTTAAAATATTCTTGGAAGATTTTCTCGATAGAGCATATTTGGCACAAAAGGGAATATTTTGGTTGAAGGAGTGACAACAATGATGATGGGTAGAGGACTATTAGATTTTAGCTGATGTAGTCTTCTGACGGTCATATAATCATCAAATTTAGGCTGTAGATGGATGACATCAGCGTGATGTCAACATTTTCTAAAAAAAAATTCCCCCCTCACCAATGGAGTTTTTGATTTCGCAATCCAACTTTGAAGGCTCATATCTTGCTCATTTTAGCTCCTTTGTTTGAGCAGGTTTTTTTATTTGGGCTAATTTTTCATGTACTTCATAGCCATGTGCTTGGTTTCTAATTTTTTTGGATAGATTTTTCAGAGTTTACAATTTTTCAACATTGTACCTATCTAATCCTCATTTCTACAACTTCTAGGGCTCCATATAGGCACATACGAACTCCTTTTCAAGTGCTATTTTTTTAAAATTGCATGATTTTTTGTCTACTTCTTGAATTTACAATTAGTTTGAAGTGATCTTGAGTGGATTTTGTACTTTCAACATATGGTCTTTTTTGGCCTATTTGGCACTTGTAATGCATAGATCTAAATTTAGGTCTTTGCTTATTTATTCTAGTCTATTCTTAGCCTATTTGTGGCAAGCTGTAAATCAAAAATCATAGGTCCACTTAGCCAAGTTACAAGTGGCCTATTGTACATACACTAAATTATAAAGTTCCAAAATCATCTTTTTTGGGGGGTGTTCTTGTGTGATTGTGCCTATTTTCTCTCTTGTGATCTTTCATGTCATCATGGGTTCATCTAAAGTTCTAGTCTTAACTGCACATGATTATGCTACATGGAAAGTACATGCATGGAGTAAACTAATGGAAAAAGGTTTAATTTACTACATTGATGGAACCATAACTGCACCTTCGGATCCTAAGGTAGATCCAACTGCATATATGGATTGCCTCACTAAAACTTCTATGGCATTGGGTACACTTAGAAAGTTCATTTCAGATGATATCATTTTCCATGTTGATAAATGTACTACAGCCAAGGAAGCTTGGGATAAGCTTGCTACTTTGTATGGCAAGGTTGATAAGGTTAAGGGGTACAAACCTAAACATGATCTCCTAAGCCTTGATCCCAAGAATTTTGACACCATTTAGGATTATGTCACTAAGGAAAATGAGCTAAGAGAACAACTAAAGGATTGTGGCATTGAGAAAGAGGATGATCAATTGGTCTTCAACTTGTTGGAAAAGATTCCATCTGAGTATGCAGCCTTTGTTTCAATTTTTCAAATTCAAAGATTGACAATAAGCAAATTCACATCACCATCTTTTGAGGCTCTCACAGATCTTTTGATTCTTGAGAGAAATAAGTTGATGAAAATGGGCATTCTCAAGTCTTCAACTTCAAAAGCATTGGTGGTCAATCATGGAAACAAAAAGCAAGGCAAAGGGAAAGACCAAAAGCAATATTCACCAAAGCCACAAAGAGAAAATAAACAATCCACTCCTCCACAACAAAGCTCATCATCATCTTCTTCAAAGCAGTACAACTATTCAAGTAAGAGGAAGAAACCAACATGTGCATATTGCAAAAAGTTTGGTCATGAGGAGCATTGTTGTCATGTTAAACAAATTGATGAGTTGAAAAATATCCTTAAGAAGAACAACATCAACTTGCCCACTGCATATTAGGAGGACTCATATCCTTCCACTTCTTATAAGGGAAAAGGCACAACTCTCATGTCAACAACATCAAGCTCATCTCCTTCTTCTACATCATCTCAACATGAGACACATAAGGGAAAAGCATTTCTTGCAGTTGCAGATTCCAATTCAGATAGTTGGATCCTTGATTTAGGAGCTTCACATCATATGAATTCTTCCAAGGATATGTTCTTTTCATTTGATTCTTGTTCATCACCACCAATTTTTATTGCCAACAACACTTCTTTGGCAGTTTATGGGAAGGGATCTATTGGCATTGAAGGTGGAGAATTTAATGATGTTCTATGTGTACCTACTTTGTCAAGGAACATCCTTTCCATATATCATATTACACATAGTGGTACAGGAAAGAGTGTAGAGTTCACACAAGATTCTATCATTGTTCAGGATTTGCATAGTAGGGATCTTATTGTAGTTGGAGAGGTTGATCATCATTGTCGGTTCTACACCTTCTCATATTTTTCTCCTACTGATGATTCAGTTCACCCTAGTGTGGACACACTTGAGGAGAATGAGTATGGTTACATGAATCTTAGAGTGCTCACTACTCTTGAGGTTCTTGAGCCTATTGTTGATATTCCATTTCCTACATTGACTGATGTACCTAATGATACTTGTGCTCTACCAGGTTTAGTGCCTTGTGATTCAGTGCAACAATGAATAACTTGTCTTCCAACAATAGTTTCATGGGATGACTACTTGATAGACATTGGCAACTTGTTTGTGGATTCCTACACTGCAGATTTGGGAGACACATTTGATTACTTACATATTCTCCTTGATGAAGGTGATTCTTCTTCAGTTGTTGCAAGGGAACACTCTGACCCTCCTCTACATGATCAAGGTTGATGTGATTGTGGATGCATATGTACAACAATTGGAGGAGGCCACTTTCTTTCTTAAGGAGACATTTGTGTCTTTGGAGTATGTTCCACCTTCATCCTTGCTTGATCTTTAGTTTTCTTTTTTAGTGGATGAGAGTGTTGTTGCAAAGGGGTTCTCACAGGTTCCAGGAAGTGGCTACACTACGAATTTTGTGTTTTCCATTGCAACTTCACATAGTTTGGGAAAGGCATCTTTCAGCATCAACACACGGAAATTTGAGCAGATTTCAAAGACTCCCTACATTTTGAGGGTTCTTCCTTCTTCACTTGTGAATTGGGGAGACTTCATTCATACACCTTTGGTATTGTTTCTTCCTAAGGGGAGGAATGTTGTTCGATAGTTTTGGAGCAGCTTCTTCATTCCTTCTCAAGCATCTTCCATGGGTGAACATTGTACATTGAGGGGGGGATACTTTGTCTCTCTTCTTCTCTTGTATGGGGGGGACTTTTTCCTCACATGGGGTTTTTTCCTTCTCATTTTGTGTTCATAGGCTTTTGTATCTTATCTCTCTTTTGTAGGGTAGTTTTTTCCCACTTGGTTTTTCTATCTTTACTCCACTTGTGAGATTAAATTACATTTGTACATGGGTACCTAACATGGCTTAGTTGGCGAGATCCATCTTGCATCTTATCTTGAATGGTTAGCTTGAGTCTTCATTCCCTTAGTTGCACTTAAGGGGGGTTGTTGGTGTAAATAAGTATTTTACTTATTACACTTTACTTAAGCTTACTTAGGGAATGCACATCAATATAGTTTGTACTTATGACACCTAGTTATTTGCATCTTGCATCTAGGTTTGTGCATACATTGAGAGATATGAGTTGGATACTCAGGGAGGTGTGTGTAGGAGAAATTCCACTCTTTGTGGTGTGATCTAGTTATCACCTTTTTGTCTCCACTTTTTGTGGCATGATAATTCCACTTTAGGTGGGTGATCCACTTTTCATGGAATTATCTATTATTTCTTTCTACTTACCCTACACATGATTGTGAGACTTGTCTCGTTCATGGCCCTTCATTGTGTCCTAGCTTTCCTTTATAATCTATCCTTGTACATACTTGTAATTGTCTATCTTCATGCATATTGAGAATACAATCATCATATTCTCTCACCTTGTCTTTCTCTTTTTTGTGCTATGTTTAGTCTCTTGATCTTTTTGCTGATTTTCATAAGTTCTTATAGTTTGGAATGGATGATTCCAAACTGATTAGTACTCCTATGGTAAGTGGATGTAAACTAAGTAAAGATGATGAATTTTCTAAACCTGATAAGAGAAAATATAGATCTATGATTGGTGGACGGTTGTATCTTACTACTACTAGACCAAATATTATGCATGTAGTATGTTTAGTTGCTAGATTCCA
>VDFB02281492.1:415624944-415692506 GCA_007258455.2 Sequoia sempervirens
ATGGACAAAAAAATACCTATGTGATAGAAAAAGACAGGGTTTCATTTACACTTACTCCTTTGTAAGATGAGAATGTAGACACACAAGTTGGGTCAAGTGTCATGTTGGTTGGGGAAAAAGAACTCTTGAAAACCATGAAAGAAGGTGGACAAGGGTATGCAATTATAATCAAACCTAAATATGTTATGACAACAAAAAAGCTTGAAGATGTGCCTAAAGAAGTCCAAGCCCTGTTGAACAAGTACCAAGATATTGTTGTAGATGAGATCCCTAGTTCTTTTCCACCAATAAGGGATGTGAGCCACCATATAGACTTTATACCAGGGGAAAACCTACCCAATAAGGCTGCATACAAAATGACTCCTCAACAAAATGAAGAGATTAGGAAACAAATTCAAGAATTGCTTGACAAAGGCCTCATAAGGGAAAGCTTAAGTCCATGTGTTGTCCCTACTGTTTTGGCACCTAAGAAAGGGGGAGATTGGAGAATGTGCACTGATTCAAGGGAAATTAACAAGATCACCATAAGGTATAGGTTTCCCATACCAAGAATGGAGGATTTGATGGATTGTTTAGGAGGGGTTTGTTACTTTTCAAAGATTGACCTAAAAAGTGGCTACCACCAAATCAAGATAAGAGAAGGGGATGAGTGGAAAACTTCCTTCAAAACTAATGAGGGATTGTATGAATGGATGGTAATGCCAATTGGAATTTCAAATGCGCCAAACACTTTTATGAGACTAATGAATGAAGTTTTTAAACCCTTCATAGGTAAGTTTGTAGTTGTATATTTGGATGAAATTCTTGTGTTTAGCAAGACTAAAGAGTAGCAATTGCAGCATTTGGACATGGTGTTGAAGAGGTTGAATGAAGAAAAGTTGATGATCAATTTGAAGAAGTGTGAATTCATGAAGGAAGAGATAGTCTATATTGGCTTTGTGATCTCAAAAGGTACTTTGAAGATGGACCCCAACAAGGTAGAAGCAATTTTGAATTGGCCTTCTCCAACTTCAGTGAGTGAGGTAAGACATTTCCATGACCTAGCTAGCTTTTATAGAAAATTTGTGAAGAATTTAAGTCATATCTACTCTCCAATCATTGACACAATCAAAGGGGATTAAAGGAAAAGATTTATATGGTTTGATGAGGCAGAAAAGAGTTTGCAATATATGAAAAATAGGGTAGCACAACAACCAATCCTAGCCTTGCCTGATTTTAACAAGGTTTTCACAATTGAATTTGATGCAAGTCGATATGCAATTGGAGTAGTATTGAATCAAGAGGGAAAACCTATAGCATTTTTCAGTGAGAAGCTTAATGAGGAAAAGAAGAAGTATTCTTATTATGACTTGGAATGTATGCCATGGTTCAATCATTGAAAAAGTGGACACTATCTCCTTCCTAAAGAGTTTATTGTTTTTATTCACAATCATGCTTTGAGTTTCTTAAATAGCCAAGAAAAACTTAGCCACAAACATGTGAATTGGTTGGAGTACCTCCAAAGCTTCACTTTTACCATCAAACAAAAAAAGGGGTAGTCAAAAAAGGTGGTGGATGCTTTGAGCAGAAGACAAATGTTGGTTCAAAAAATTCAACTCCAAAGTGTAGGTATTGATGCTTTGAAAGGTATGTATGAAGGAGGTGATGATTTCAAGGATGTTTATGATGTTTGTAATCAGTTCAATGGCACTTTCCATGAAGAATATTATGATTTATTGATACAAGATGGCTTATTGTTTAAGAGTGCTCAATTATGTATTCCAAAATGATCTACAAGGTCTAATATTATTAAAGAGAAGCATTGTGGCAGCTTAGGGGGTCATTTTGGTGTGGACAAAACCTTGGAATAGGTAAGAAGGTATTATCATTGGCAAAAAATGCAAAGTGATATCATAAAGTTTGTGGAATATTGTGTTGTTTGTCAAAGGGCCAAGGGTTGTAGTACAAATGCAGGTATTTACCAGCCTTTTCCAATTCCAAATAGGCCATGGGAGTCCATCAACATGGACTTTGTGTTGGGGTTGCCCAAAACTTAGAGAGGCTTTGATAGAGTGTTTGTTGTTGTAGACCGGTTTAGCAAAATGGCTCATTTTATACCCTGTAAATGCATAAATGATGCCTCATACATTGCTAGGTTGTTTTTCAAGGAGGTGGTCAGGATTCATGGGTCACCATTGACAATTATTTTTGACAAGGACAGTAAGTCTCTGGGTCACTTTTGGAGAACCTTTTGGAAGAAGCAGGGAACAAACTTGACCTTTAGCTCTGCCTATCATCCACAAACAGATGGGTAGATTGAAGTTGTCAATAGGAGTCTTGGGAATCTTCTCAGATGTTTGACAAAAGAGCATTCACAACTATGGTATCCCATTCTTCCCCAAGCTAAGTTTGCATATAATTACTCTATCAATAGAAGTGTTGGAAAGAGCCCATTTGAGATTGTGTATGGATTGTAGCTTCGAGGAGTGTTTGAGCTTAGATATTTGAGTGGTATGGAGAGAAGGAGTGCTAAAGGAGAAGAATTTACAGTGCCCATGAAGGACATACATCGGAAAGTTAAGGAAAACCTTACAGAGAGTGTGGAAAAGTACAAGCAACATACAAATTTGAAGAAGAGAGATGTTCAGTTCAAAGTGGGAGACTTGGTATTGGCTCATTTAAGAAAGGAAAGGCTACCAAAGGGGAAGTATTCAAAGCTACAAATGAAGAATATTGGGCCATGTAGGGTGGTCCACAAATTTGGAGCAAATGCCTATGAGATAGAACTCCCTCCTGGAGTGGCTATCTCTCCAATTTTCAATGTTTTTGACCTATATCCTTTTAAAGGATCTATGATTGTAGTTGAAGATGTAGATACATCAAGAGTTCCAGATGAAGATTGGGTCAAGGACTTACCACCAAGTCGGCGATTGAAGCTTGAATGCATTTTGGACACAAAGGAAGCAAAAAGGACAAGGCATAAAGTGTATAATGAGTACCTAGTGAAGTGGAAAGGACTTCCAATGGAGGATGCCACCTAGATGACAAAGGAAGACATCAATAAACATGGTACCACAGTGCAAGATCTGATCTCAAGTGGAACTTGAGATTTTGTTCTCCCCATGTGTATGGTGCAAGGGCACCTAGTTTTCATCATGTAAATAGGGTCCAATGTTGGGTTTTGTGTTTTTAGTTATGTTTTTTATGTAATAAGGTCTATTTAGACCATCTCTAATGTTGTTAGTCATGTAGGGTCAGGTTTACATAAAGTTGTCAAGTTTTTGCAATGCAAGTTTGCATTTTTTGGCTTGTATTGGAAGGTGAACGGTCAAGTCATTCAAAAAGTAGTTTGAACTGTTGGTTTTGGTTGGCATTTAAATATGCCTTGGGATGTTTGAGGCATTCTTTTGGTGACATTTTTATTGATCAAGCAATAAGAATAACTCTGCTTTTTGTGTGTTTACCTTGATTTTTGCTACTATAGACCTTTGTACAGCTTTGTACAGATTGAAAATGTGTTAATTCTCATTGGAACTAGTGTAGGGATGAGTTAACTATCTTTTGGTTTTGGTTTGTGTTTTTCATTGAGTTTTTAGTGAGTTTGAAGCAAATTTCTGTAACTGATCAGAAAACCCTAAGTTTTAAGAGGGTTTGAGTGAAAAAATGGAATATTGAACCATTCCACTGGTGGAAAAAGTTTCAAATCAGTTGAATGGCATTAGTTAGGTTTCTTTTTATGTTGGTAAAGTTTTTAGATGTAGGGGATGGAGATAGTGTAGGATTTTATTAAGCGTTAACCTAATATCTCTATGTATTAGGCTTAGGTAAGTAGTTAGACATAGGGTTTTGTTGTAAGGTGCTATGGTGATTGTTCTAGTTGGTGAATTCTTTCTCAGACCCCATGTGACATGAGGAGAGCCTTGGAATGAAGTTTTGTAGTTTGGAGAGGGAAAATTACATAGTTGCCTTGTAAAATGGGCCCTGAAAGTGTATGAATGAGATAAACAAATTAAGTATGCATCTACACTTCTAAATAAGACATTGTATATAAGATTCAAGAGATTTAAACTATTTTAAACATAGGAACCTTCAGAAATCTGTCCTATTGCTCTCTAATTTTAAAGATTTCTCTAATCTACTTTGCTCTCATATTTAAATAAGCTAATAGATTGTTGAAATGACATTTAAAGAATGAGAATTAAGCTATTATGATTCCTAAATGCAACTAAGATGATTCTATAGTAAAACTTATGAGAAAGAAACTAATGTAAACAACCATGATTGATGAACTAAAATGCTTGATTGCTTGATGATTGCTTCTATTTGCTTGAATGCCTGGAAAACCTGCAAAGTAAAATTGCACAAATTAGGATCCTTTTCCTGTAGTCAAAAACCTATATTTATAGATTTCACGACACACATTTGTGAAGGGGTAACACAACAGAGGTTGAGATTCAATTTGGAGAATTGAATGGTATGAGATGAGAAGGTGGAGCTGATCATGGAGGATTGTTCCTCCCCATGAAAACACCAGGCAAGATGAGAGGAAAGATTTGAGGAAGAAGATTGAGAGGATTTCTTGCAGGTTTGTCCCTGAGGCTCTTCCCGTGAATGACAGTTGAATTAATTAGATTTGAAAAATCTAATTTTATTGGTGAGTGAATAGAGGGATATGATTTATGCATTTATTTAAATATTTTTGGTTTATTTAAATTTAGTAAAAGAGGAATAAATAATTTAATAAAACAAACTATAGAAGTTGTTTATTAAATTAAAATAAAAGGAATATGATAATTAAATTAAAGATTCTAGGATATCTTTATTTAATTAAGAAGAAATGTGATGAGGTAATTAAATAACACAAATTATTGAAGCTATGTATTAATTTAAGATAGAATTAATAGATAAAGTATAGAAGAAAATAATAATGAACTTAATATAAATAAATATTTCTATTTATTTACTAAGTAGATGAATCTAAGATTAATTAATCAAATAAGTTGTATTTAATTAATTAGATTCTCCAGACCATTTTTAGGTGTCTACATTTTTCCCCTCTTTGAAATGATGTGTTTACGCATTGCTTCAAAGAAAATTTTGCCTCAGCTGCCAGTATTGATGAAAAGTTTTAAGATATGCCCCTGATTTGCCCCAGATGTTGAATTTTGAAATGATAGTGATATATGCCCCCTCGGGAGATAAATTGATGAATTTTGGATTTTATGATTGATTATGATGATGATTTGATGATAGAGAAACGATTTATCTCCCGATAAAGAAATATTGATTCCTCCATTTGATTATGATGATGATTGATGATCACGTCAGCTGATTGTTGATCCTGATAGATTAGAAGATTATTGATCTCATGGTAGGTGAGATTTAATGATAGATTGATTGATAATTGACCTCATGATAGGTGAGGATCAATGATAGATTGATGATTGATTAACCTCATGATAGGCGAGGTTCAATGATTGATTGATTGAATGATTAACCTCATGATAGGTGAGGTTCAATGATTGATTGATTGAATGATTAACCTCATGATAGGAAAAGTTAAATGATAGATTGATGATCACAAGATTTGAACAAAGCTGATTAGATTTTATTGATTGATAGACTTATTGATTGATGTTGATTGATTTGATAAGATTATTGATTTGTGATTTGACTTCACTGATTGATTGATATGCCCCAGTATAAGATCGATTAATGTACTAGGACTTGATGATGCAAAATGATGAATAGAATAGGGGATGGGATGAGGAAGAGATAATGAAAGGAGAAGATGAAAAGTAAGTAAGCACAAATGGATTCAAGTATAAACGTGATTTTGCCCCGATCAAGTTGCAAGCCAAGATTGATTGATAATGATGATAAGAGTGTTGTTGATGAGGGAAGGATACATCCGATGATGATGATGATGATGATGATGATGATTAGATAAAGGCCTATAACAAGGTTGGGAACAAAACCAAGGATGCAATTAAATGATTTGTGCTAGACATAATAGATTAAGATTGGATGGAATTTGAGATGATGGAAATGAAAGAAAATGATTTAGAAAGAGATGATATCCTAAGAAATATTGAAGAGATGGTGATATGATGTAGAGAGGGAATACATGTAGCTTTTGAGATTGAAATTGGTAGCTTTGAAACAATCGATAAATGCATATGCAAGACTAATATGGATGCAATCTATTTTATCATGCAAACCTATTTTACCATGCAAATCTAAGTGTCATTTCAACAATCTTTTGATTTTGCTTTGTATCATCACTGAGCTTTAAAAATGTTGAAAGAAAATACAAGCATCAATGATATGAGATAGACCAATGATGACCTAAGTACTTCTTTCATGATATTTGATATTGCAAGCAAACACAAGCATCATGGTATAAGATAGACCAATGATGACCTAAGCATTTCTTACGTAAATAAACAAGAATTAATCATTTTCTTAAGTGAATCGGAATGTCATCTATGATACTTGGTAGAGCACTTCCCGTGACAATTCACAAAATAATAATGACTAACTCATAAACAACAAACAAAGAAGAGTATCATTCTCCTTCCTTGCTTCTCTAGTTCAATACATCATTGAGTAGCTCCAAAGAAATGATAAACAAAATGATAAAACAAAACGTACAACAGTTCAAATTCTACTTAGTGTATTTTCAAATCATTATTCAGATTAGATCATCGATGTTGAAATATGTGTGTTGATGTTTGCATGATATTCCTAGACGTTTTGACCAAATGATGTAACCTAAAGACCTATCCTAGGGGTCTCGGGGACTGATCAAAGATTAGTCTTGCCTACATTATACACACAGAGACCACGTAGTTCGACTGACACAGACTCCACTTTCAATTGATGTAGACTCTATTTTTGTGTTTTCGATTTTATGAATGTTTTCGCATGGATTTTCTGATTTTTTGATCTTTTTGGATTTTGATGGATTTTCTGATGTTTTTGGATTTTGATTTTCTGATGTTTTTTTTGAGTTTGATTTTCTGATGTTTTTGGATTTTGATGGATTTTCTGATGTTTTTGGATTTTGATTTTCTGATGTTTTTTTTGAGTTTGATTTTCTGATGTTTTTGGATTTTGATGGATTTTCTGATGTTTTTAGGATTTTCAAGATATTTGATTTGGAATGAGATGGTATGATCGATTGGAGGAACAAGATGAACCACAATAGAGGTAATGCAACCATGGATAAATGATAGATCAAAATGAAAGTCAATGCAAAACATGTCACATAAGCAACATATCTCTTGTTGAAGATGACAATAGTTGATTGATTAATATGCCAAGAATGATTGATTCCCTAAGGCATGATGATGATAAGTACTTAGGATTACTGATATCCTCTAAGTACAAAAAGATTGATGATTGTTGATGATTGATTGAAAAAAGATATGAGGATTGGATAATGTTTTATAGCTAGGCTCAAATATGATTTGCATGATAAGATTCAAGGTTGCAAAGGGACATGATGACATGGATTTTGATAAGCTAGGAGATATGGAATGGAATAATGCAAGGATAACGATAATGAACCGGATGATCAAGATATATACACAAGGACCAAGTGTTTTGCCCCCATTCCTCATCAAAACCAAGGATGAAAAGAAAGGATGTATCTAGTAAGAATGATGGAATATGGAAGAGATAAAAGATATGGTATGAAAGATATGGATAGAGCATATAGGATAAGCATATATGATGTTCAAGAAGATTCTTAACCTTATCAAGATCAAAAGTGGAAATGTAAGGAATGAGAGTAGAAAGGATAATGACCATGAATGATAAGATGGATGAGACTTGCCCCTAAGTATAGAGTGCAAGAGGAATATGTAAGATAGGATATGGATGATAGGGAGATGGAGGAAGGACTTTAACATTGAGTTTCACAACCAATTATCCCTTTAATTAACCATGGCAATGGGGATTAGACTCATAAATGCTAGTAGATTAATGGTATGATGGAAGAGACTAAGGATTTATGCTAAGGTTTGGATTAAAGGGGAATGATGGGGGATGAATGTTGGATAATGGATAGATGGAAAGTATGACAAGCTCAACATTGGCACACACCTTGAAGGATGGTGGAGTGATGGAGGAAGAATGGATTTGGAAAGTGATAGGTTATTATATGGAAGATTGGAGGAAGCTTTTGGATAAGCGAATTTGGATGCCAATTTTGATTTTATTGCTTCTATGAGACTTTTAGGAATCCACATGATTTTTGACTTTGATATTTGCTTAGTGGGCCTTTGTGGCCTTGAAAATTTTTCATTTATGGGCCTTTGTGGTCTTTGAAAATTTCCTTTTTTCTTTGATGGGCCTTTGTGGCCTTTTGAAATTTTCTTTTGATTTATGGACCTTTGTGGTCTTTGAAATTTTTCTTTTTGCTTTGATGGGCCTTTGTGGCCTTTTTATTTTCCCTTTGATTTTGGATCAAGTTTTCTTTTATTTTTGCATGTCTCTTCGAGGAGACATGTTGATCCTTTGATACATGTGGATTTTGATATAGAAGCTTCTGATATTTGGCACCCAAATTGCTTCCAAGAGCAATGGGAGGAGTGGATTGAGATGAATGGTATGAAGGTATTATGGATGAGTTAATGTGGGTAGAATTTTGAAAGGGCATCAAGGATGTGTGCCTTTTTTGTTCTTGAGGAATAGGATATGGACCTAGGATAGATGGAAATTTTGATGGACTAGGATGAGGACCTAGGATAGATGGTAGGTTTGATGCACTAGGACACTTAGGTGTATAACCAAGGCCATGGTGATATGGGTGTTTTTGAATAGAAAGGGGTTCTAGGATACCTTGTTCATGAATGCCTAATCCTTTGCCTTTGTAGTTCATACTTTGACACATTTGTTTACCAATGGGATATGTATTGTTTGTGAAACAAGATGCAAGTTCATTTTGGGGAGGATATGATATGGATGAAAGGATAGGTGTTGGAAGCAAACCAGAATGGATAAAGGTGGAGGATCCTAATTTATAGGTGTGGGGTTCATGGATAGCTTGAATAGGTGCGATAGAATCTTGACATGGGGATGATGAGGTATTTCTATCTTGACTTGGAAAAGGATCATGAAGTGGTATGAAAGGAATATCTTGATCATAAGAAGGATAAACATCTTCATGGGATGAAAGGGTATCCTTGAATCGAAGTACATCTTGATCTTGATGAGGAAAGGAATCATTAGATTTCATAGAAAGCGTGTCTTGATTGTCAATTGGTAAGAAATCATTAGATAGGATGGAAGAACTATCATGATCTTGTGATGCAATAGAATCATGATATGGTATGGATTGATTAGATGATGTGGAAAAAGAACTTGGAAGGATACTTGTCTCTTGAGATGGATGTGAATTATTTTGGATGAAAAGTGAAAGGAGGGGATCGTCATAAGATTCTTGAGAAATGGGATCTTGATCAAAGATGGGAAGACTTTGTGAGATTGTGGAATCATTGGATGGAGTGGAAAGAATATTTTGATCTTGATGTGTAGGGGAGTCTATGCTAGCATGCTTTGGAGTGAGAGTTTGACATGAATCATTGGATGTAGAAGATATGATAGAAGAGGATGATTGGATGGAATTGTTAACTTGAGTGAAAGAATCTTGAGGCTCATTTTGGCTTATGGTGGATGGAGATAAATGCATGACATGATAAGATTGTTCAATATCATTTGTATTTGACGACTGAGATTTTGGCTTATTGAAATTTTGGAAAAATTCAAAGATATTGAACTTGGATGATGGAGTTGTTGGTGAAGAAGGTCTCATGTTCATTGTTTGGTCAAGAGGATATGGGTAGATGTTTGGCATTAGATATCTCTTTGTGGTTGTTTCCCAGATTTGTTGTTGAAGGTTCTTTAGTTGATAAGCTAAAGCATTCAATTGATCCTCCTCTATTTCAGCCATGGTGGTTTGTGTTTCTTTTTGGGATGATCTTATCTGTTTTAATGACAAGAAAACATAGCAAGCAAAAATAGAACTGTTGTTGATTAAATCCTAAATTCTTAAACAAAGAGTGTATGTTCAAGAACCAAACATGGTTCTTCTTGATTTTCACTAGTTTATAACAGAAAAGACAATTCAAATAGACCCGCTCCTAGAGACAGAAGGTCATCGTTATATACTTGAACGACCCACAGCTTGGAATTGCGTCGACTCACACAGCCATGTCACCCCCTAGAGGGCGCCTGTGTTTTTGTCTTTTCCAGGTGCGTACTCAGAGTGACGGAAGTGGATACCGGATCCCCTGAGAAAATAGTCCTTGGCAATTATATGGTGAGTGCTTGAGGGTAGATTCTTTCCCGCCCCTGCACTGCCGAGTATTACAATGTTCAGGAACTGACAAGCATGCTTCTATTTCTAGTTTCTTTAGATAGGGTTTTCGTTCAGAGCGGCAAATGGATAAACTCCCTCGAGAGACCTCCCAATCTTTAGAACAAAGATTATGGGGATGGTTATCCTGCACACTTCCGTTGAAAAGGGGTTTCCCCAGATTCACATAAATTTTAAAGTGGGTTGGAATTCCATGGCTTTTGGCTGTCCCCACTCGGGTCGTTCCCGTAGGGTGAGTACTTTTTCCCACTACGGCAGGCCTATCTAAAGGTTTTAATGAAAGCTTGAAAATACGCAAAGTAAAAGTGAGTTTGGTATTCTGATGCACCCAGTCAAGGGGAGAGCATAAACCTATCACCCAATCATAGCAAAGAAGTTGTTCACTTTTTAAAACCCAAAAGACAAATTATCTAATCTATATGGAGATATTGCTCCATAAAAAGCACGATGTTCAATTTTAATCCCACAAGTAATAATGAAGTTTCTATCCTAGGATTGATCAATTTTTATCTATTTTCTATCTTAGGATTGATAAATTTTAACCTGTTTTCTATCCTAGGATTGATAAATTTTAACCAAAAAGAGATTAAAGAACAAAATCTGGCCGCGGATGCGTCGGATCCAGATAAAAGATATTTAAAGAAGAAAGAGTTGAGGCGCTAAAACAATGGATCGACGTGCTAAAACAGTTGCGCGACGCGCTAAAACAGTTGATCTGCGTGCTAAAATAGTTGTACGACGCACTATAGTTTTCCTTCGATGCGCTACAAAATCTAGCCGGCGTGCTATAAAAAACCATGATTCCGCTAAAACAAACATGCCGATACCTGTAAGACACTTTTCACAAAAAAATTGCAGAATATGGGGTTAGGCCCCACGGTGGGTGCCAAAATGGAAGTGTAAGAATGAGATAAACAAACTAAGCATGCATCTACACTTCTAAATAAGACATTGTATCTAAGATTCAAGAAATTTAAGCTAATTTAAACATAGCAAACCTTCAGAAATCTATCCTATTGCTCTCTAACTCTAAAGATTTCTTTAAATCTACTTTGCTCTCAGATTTAAATAAGCTAATAGAGTGTTGAAATGACACTTAAAGAATGAGAATTAAACTATTATGATTCCTAGATGCAACTAAGATGATTCTATAGTAAAACTTATGAGAAAGAAACTACTGTAAATAGCCATGATTGATGAACTAAAAGGCTTGATTGCTTGATGATTGCTTCTATTTGCTTGAATGCCTAGAATACCTGCAGAGTAAGATTGCACAAATTAGGATCCTTTTCTTGTAGCTAAAAACTTGTATTTATAGATTTCACGGCATACATTTGTGAAGGGGCAACACAACAGAGGTTGAGATTCAATCTGGAGAATTGAATGGTATGAGATAAGACGGTGGAGCTAATCATGGAGGATTGTTCATCCCTATGAAAACACCAGGCAAGATGAGAGGAAAGATTTGAGGCAGAAGATTAAGAGGATTTCCTGCAGGTTTGTCCCCGAGGCTCTTCCTGTGAATGACAGTTGAATTAATTAGATTTGAAAAATCTAATTTTATTAGTGAGTGAATAGAGGGATATGATTTATGCATTTATTTAAATATTTTTGGTTTATTTAAATTCAGCAAAAGAGGAATAAATAATTTAATAAAACAAACTATAGAAGTTGTTTATTAAATTAAAAATAAAAGGAATATGATAACTAAATTAAAGATTCTAGGATATCTTTATTTAATTAAGAAGAAATGTGATGAGGTAATTAAATAACACAAATTATTGAAGCTGTGTATTTAATTTAAGATAGAATCAATAGATAAAGTATAGAAGAAATAATAATGATAATAATTAAATAAAACAAAGTATTTGATTTTGTTTATTTAATTAAGAGGGAAATAATATGATAAAATAGAAGAATTAATAATGAACTTAATATAAATAAATATTTCTATTTATTTACTAAGTAGATGAATTTAAGATTAATTTAATCAAATAAATTGTATTTAATCAATTAGATTCTCCAGACCATTTTTAGGTGTCTACAGTCTCCAATTTGATTTTTTCTGGTTGTTTAAATTGGTATAACAAGTTTATGTTCAATTTATCAATGCACATTTGCTATATTTGTGTGATTAATTAATTGGTTCTCTCAGGTAGAGATTAAATCCTTTTCATTGATCAGAGTAATCAGGAAGATTCATCGGGATTATTAAAGAAGAGCTCAGTAGTCATAATCTTGCATTGTTTATACAAGTTATGAACAGATCATATGCTTGCAATTTGATTTTCTGCTAGAATGAGTTGTCCACTTCTACTTCATTTGACTCCGCATACCCAACAAGTCTGCAATTTCATTATTTGAATTCTTTCAGCTTCTCTACATCTATTTATTGATCATTTTAGGAGTTAGATTAGAAAACTAATTTTACTATTACTATCAAGTTTATTTTAATTTGTTCACTGTCATCTACCATTGTGGACAAAGCACTTCAAAAGGATAATGATAAGATAAGCCTGCATTTTTCAAAAGAGGTACACCCGCCCAGGTTTTGCAACACCTAAAGAGTAGAAGGTTGAATCCTTTTGACCTTGTCTGTTACCCTAAAGCGTATCAAGAGATTGGTAGCCTCTTGAGGCATTCAACCTATGTTTTTGAGAGCTAACAAATTGGTGACTCTGCTGGGGACAACATCAATTCAGAATCAAGGCCTTAATTATAGAGTCATAAACCTTGTACAAGACTCTGTTGGGAATATCATACATTTTCTCACTTTTAAGAAAGTGAGTGGCGACTTTGATAAAAAAATTTCAACATGAATGGAAGAAGATCTCAATTTAGAGGAGGTCATACTGGAGCCCTTGTTGGAAATAGTAAATGGACACACAAAGATGATAGAGTTAATAAAGGTAAAGGGATAGGTGAGGACATGTGCTTGACAAATAAAGACAAATCATCAATACCACATGGTGCAACATATAACAGTTATGATACCTAGAGAGATAACTTGAGCATAGAACCTCATACCCCAGAGGATCTGAGAAATCCTTTTTCTTTTCAAGATCTACATAAACAGGCCGAGTTTGAAGCTAGAAAATAGGCTGAGTTTGAAGCTAGAAAATAGGCCGAGCTTGAAGCTATGTAGGGCAATCGGGATGAACATGTTGATCATGAATCTCCTCAAGAGGACTATGAATCTTTAAGTTATGAGGAAGTCAAGGCACGGTTTGAATCTCAAAAAAAGGAAAGAGAAGAGCAAGAGAAAGCCCAAATGATACAAACAATGAGAGAATTCAAACTACAGAAAACCCAAAACATTGCTCAGACTGCTGATTGCCCCCAAAGTATGTTCCACCTCATAAACAGGGTAATCATGGTGTAGGTCCCTCTGATCCACCAAGGTTTCCTCACCATCAAACAAGGAACCAATACAGATAGCCAAATCACCCTCATTACATTCCCACACAACATACAAATATGCAGCCACTCCATGGTCAACACTTTATCGCTCAACATAACACACAATATAATAACCCTATGTACCAATATCAGTACCCACCTAATCCTCCTCCTCATCAGTATACAACCATGATTAGACAAGTTGACCTGGCAGGGTTTCAATTATACCCTTACCCCATGGATGGTAGTTGGAGAGGTTTAGTGCCTAAGTTTACAGGAAGTAATGCAATCACAACTAAAGATCATTTGAGGAGTTTTAATGCTTTCATTCAAGATTTGGATGTACTTTATGAAGATCTACACATGAGATTATTCATGATGTCTCTTATTGAAGAAGCTAGGGACTAGTTCAATAGCCTAGTGACAGCCTCTATTGATTCTCTTCAAATATTTCAGGACTGATTCCTTGAGTAATTCAGGAATCTAAGTGCACCAAATGCTACTCTTCGTGAATTAATACACATTCAGAAAGATCAAAGTGATACAATTTATGATTTTAATCAGAGATTCAATAAGTTGTAGAATAAAATACCTCTTGGATCAAAGTTGCCAGATTCTGTAGCACTGAGTATTTATTTGAATGCATTTGATCCTAAGAATGGGTATGAACTAAGAAATAAATTCCCAAGAGACTTAGCTGAAGCACATAAGATGGCACAAACAATTGAAAACAACAGGAGGGCTGCAGGGATAATTGATAAAAGAGACATTCCTAGGGTTTCTCAGCAAATCAACAGTTATCAGTACAACCAAGAGAACACATATAGGAATGAAAGGCCGAGGTTGCATGATATGCCTTATAATACAGACTACAAGGACAACAAGCCTATAACAGCTAGGCCTGGAAATGAAGAAGCTCCTGACCCATTGACAAAGGGAACCTACATGGTAAGTAACAATTACTTTTGTGATTTTTGTGATAAGCCACATTCCCCATATTATTGTGTTGTAGCCCAAAGAATGCAAGAAGAGGGAATGCTGAGGGGAAATAATGAAGAAGATCACAAGGTATATTTAACTTCAAATGCTTTTCACCATGTTGAGGAGGATGAAGGTGTAGGGAATCTATCTTGCACAATAGAATATCACAGTGAAGGTAATGCATGTTGTGAGGAATCCAGTGAATATTCTGATTCTGATGATGAACTTGAGGATTTTGATCTACAGTCAAGGGATTCTTCTACCTCTTATGAAGATCAGGATGAGGAGGTAATGAGAAATGTTGATAGTGAATGTACATTACCTTCAGCTGTAGTTGAAAGTTATGAAGATACAACTGATGATGATGAGATGATTTTTTGCGGGGGTATATCCATGAATGAGTTTCAGGTTTTCTCAAATCCATTTTATGAAAGAGAGGAGTTAATCTCAGACAAACAAAATGATTATGGAACAAATGACTGCGTTGATAATGTTTTTGATTTCCTATTCTCTGATGGTCTTGAACTTCTGTTTGATGATGAAAAAAGTGAGGAGTATGATTGTAGTGATGAAAATGTTGAGACTTGTTCACTTGTCAGTGAATAGATTGCAGATTTGTTTACTCCTGAATGCCAAGGATGTGCACATGAAGATGAGCATGAAGTTTTATGTCCATATTACACTTTTTTTATAGTGAAAAATCTTTGTGTAAAGATTCTTATGACTCCTTTTGCATTTCTTGGAATGATGGTGAAACCTTTGGTGTTGATAAAAAATCAGTGCCCATTTAGGATGGGGTATGTGTTTTTGAAATTTCTAATTCATGTGAAGAAGAAATTTGTTTGCATACCAAGGATGATAGAAGTCCAAATTTTATTGGTTCACATATGAATGCTATGGAGGATATGAGTCATGATCCAGTGTTGTCTCCGAATAGAGATATTGAAGAGGTACAAAAGGTTTCTGACTTGTTTTCTTCAAACATCATTGATATGAAAGAATTTTTTGTTTCTCAGGAGAAGCACTTTGATGATGAATTTTCAATGCAGCTGAGTGAGTGTTTTATAGTACATAACAATGAGAAAGATAATGAGAAATATTGTATTGAATATGCATGCATTTTGTATACTGGAGATAACAAAGATTTGTCTGATGATGAAGAATATAAATTGTTGAATACTATAGGAAATTTGGGCTGAGCTGAGCATAGTGATTCTTTAAAAACTTTCAGTGATATGAAGGATTGCATGTGTGTCTTCAAGAAGAATTTGATGAATTCAAGAGAAACTCAGATATTTGATAGGGGAAAGTATGCTTTAAGTTTCAGATTGTAATAGCTCAACACAGGAGAAGTTAACACACAGAGGATTAAGGGTTGCCAGTGCATGAACAACTCTTGCTTATCCTCTCTAAAAATATTTTCCATGCATAGTAGTTTAGGGCTTTGTATTCACTTCCATCTTGCATTCTTTTTGCATTCATGCCTTCTGCTTCATTTCCATTTCCATTCTATTCACTGGTTCATCATTTTATGTCTGGTCTGCTCACCTAATGATTTTGGATCATTGCAATGATCTTACTATCATTCATCCCCAGGCAGAGCCACTATTAGAACTGTAAAAATATGTTGTTTTTACATATGATTTCACTCATAAATTTCTTGATTTGGTACTACCATATCCATATTTCATCTATATTTTTCCCTATTCCCCCTTTGTATCAATTGAGTTATGCATTTTTCATGTCTTGGTCCATATCGGCATAGGTCTGTGCTTGTCTCCTTGACCCATTGTGCATTTTTTGCTAACATGAGTTTGTGTTGCCTTTTGGAAAGACTCATTTGATGTCACGGTGATTGAGGTTTGCATGCAAGCGGTTATCAACATAACATCCATGCTATTTTGGCGATAGTAGAGATATCTATCGACATATGGTTTGGCCATCAGGGTAGTGTTTTCCCAAATCCAATATGTTTCCCCAACTATGGCTATGGATTATCGGTGGAGGGTCTTGGCGAATATCATTTGTCTTACTGACCGGAGGAACAGAGACATCACTTCAATAGGAGTTGCGGTGTCGGTACAGTGTCTTGGCGAATTCTTGGGGTCTCAACAACAAACACTATGAAGGAACTTATTAGTATGAGTTAAAAATTTTGGCCTATGGTCTCGACGAATCTAGTGTGTTATACTGACTTTTCAAACAGAGGCTCAATCAGTGAGAAATTCTGAATGTCTTGGCAAAGATGAATATAACAAGGGGTATTGCTCGGTGTGTCTTATTTGTGTCGATATGTGGTCTCATCGAGTAAGTCATGTTTCACCCACTAATGCATGTGGATATCTATCGGCTAAGCTAGGGGATTCTCCTGGTGATCTAATGTAAGTCTGGGATGCTTTGGTGAAACACGGTGTGGTCTACGTGAGGCCTCTCCGATGTCGGAATGCTACAGCGACAATGAATCAAATGAAGAGTTCATTTTGGCAGGAGACTTATTATGTCTTGGTGACTTGGGTATGATAGATGACTTTCAAAATGACATAGTGATCTACAGGTGGTATGAGACATATCGATGAAGCATAGTTTTTTCTGTATGACATCTCCCCGACTTAGGTAGGTCTCGACAAAGGCGAATAGATACCATAGAGCGATGAGCAATATTGTTGCCTTTGACATACCTTCTGAGGTGTCTCAATGATTATTTCACTGGCGAATATTGGAAATTTGAATGTTGTGGCCAACATGTTTACATTTAGGAATTGTTACAGGATGACCTATTTGGGGCCCGATTTTTGTGTTGGGCCAACATGATATTTCAATATGAATTATTTTCTCATGCTGGTGTATAAATATGCACTCCCAAATGTAATAATAAAAGGGAGATTTTAGATCAGATACAGTAGATTAGGAATGGCTACAGTAGAATCATTTTCTCTTATCAGAGACTATGTGCATGTATTAAAATGGCGAATTCAATGTAAACTAGTTGGTGTGGCAGGTTATTTCTGGTGTCAATTGTATGTTGAGTTTATTGAAAAGTATTGTTGAATTTGTCTCCAATTTAATTTTTTCTGGTTGTTTAAATTGGCATAAAAAGTTTATGTTCAGTTTATCAATGCACATTTGTTTTATTTGTGTGATTAATTAATTGGTTCTCTCAAGTAGAGATTAAATCCTTTTCATTGATCACAATAATCAGGAAGATTCATTTGGATTATTAAAGAAGAGCTCAATAGTCATAATCTTGCATTGTTTATACAAGTTATGAATAGATCATATGCCTGCAATTTGATTTTTTGCTAGAATGAGTTGCCCACTTCTACTTCATTTGACTCTGCATACCCAACAAGGCACTAGTCTCTGCAATTTCATTATTTGAATTCGTTCAACTTCTCTACATCTATTTATTGATCATTTTAGGTGTTAGATTAGAAAGCTACTTTTACTATTACTATCAAGTTTGGTTTCGTTTGTTCACTATCATCTGCCATTGTGGACAAAGCACTTCAGAAGGATAATCATAAGAGAATCCTACATTGTTCAAAAGAGGTACACCCGCCCAGGTTTTGCAGCACCTAAAGAGTAGAGGGTTGAATCCTTTCGACCTTGTCTGTTACCCTAAAGCATAGCAAGAGATTGGTAGCCTCTTGAGGCATTCAACCTGCATTTTTGATAGCTAATAGATGCCTTAGGATCTTCCTTCATTATGGGCATCATTTCCCTTAAAGAACTCACCCTACTACTCCAATTACTCTATTCATTCTTGAAAGCCTCTTGTACCTGTAGATACTTTGTGTTTCCTTCATGAATATTCTTATAGGTAGCCCAAAAATCATCAGCCTTGTTGACCAACGTGGTCACCTTATGCTTCAATACATCCTCAATAATCTTATTTTCCACCTTAACAGTTTCAATCTTTTCCTTCTTCACATTTTCTTTATTAGTATTAAACAGATCATTCAAATCTTTAATTTTCAAGGCCAAGGTTTCCCTATCCCATGTAGACAAATCTGAGGATGAAGAGGATGGCAGGGATATTGTCCTTTTTGACTGAGTATCCTGAATAGTGGCTCTTATCTCATTTATCTCATCCAAGGCCTTATTATACTCCACTAAAGAATCATACTTTTTATGAGACATTTGTGTAGTATCCACACTAAGAATTGCAACATGAGTAATTAACTCATCTACTCAGGTAGGAGTTATATTCGTGGCTCTTTTGACCACTAATGAACCAATAAACTCTTCAATAGGCCTAGCCACATCATATTTACTAGTATTAGGTGCCATAGACCAAATTGCAAGAGTATGCAGCTTTGGACTATATCCATATCCAAACACCTTATCCTTAAACTACTCCTCTAATATTGAAGCCGAGGTTCTCTCCTTATTGCATCATATGCTATAGCCATAGTGATAGTGCATCCTAGTAATAACATGATTCCACTATCTATGAAAATTTTCCTAGCCTCAGTGGGAGTAATAGCTACAATTTTAGCTTTGATCTTTTCCTCCTATGCTTTCTCAACTTCTTCCTGATGAGAAGGTTCAACATTAGCTTGAGCTAATTCAAGTCTCTCCATTATCTCTTTACTCCACTATTGAAACATAAATTTGTGAAATTATTTGGATTGCAAAAACTTATCATCAACAAGGAATTCATCACATTCCTTGATCATGGGATCATCATCACTTTCCTTATCATATTTCCATTTGACAATTTTTTCAGGGAAGACATCTGAACTAAGGGTTTCCTCAATATGAGGAGGAGGGAATTTTTCCTCCACCTCCTCATTCCCTAGCATGTTCTGCTATTTGTTCCTTCCTAACTTCTTGAAAATTTGTAGGTTGCACTAGGATATCCATAGCTTGTTGTTGTTGTTCTAGGAGATCCTCTTCTTTATCAACAGCCTCCTTCACCTTCGCCTTAATATCACCACTTTGATAATCCCTTAGCTTAGTGAAAGATATTTCAAGAGGGTCTACAATTACATCATATGGACTTATATAAAAGGAATTCCTCTTTATGATACTTTCTTCAATGTTCATTATGGCTATCCATTCCTTCTTTCTAGTTGTGACAGCTTCATCACTTGTCAAATTCTTTAATACATCATTTGTGTATAAGAACTCATGACATATCACTGATAATTTTTTATCTCTTCTTCTTCGACCCATAAATCCTTTCTGATCAAAAATCCCAATCTCATTAAAATGAATTTTGAGGTTATTCACCATGATCACAAACCTTTCATACCCCTTAGGGGCAGTAACTTCGAAGTAAGAAAAAGTGCATTGGGGATTCACCACGGGACCCTTCTTGGGCTTCCTGAACATCTCATAATCCATAACATCAATCTTCTACATGATTTCCATAGGTCCAATCAGTCAAAGACATATAGGGGTAAACAATATGGTACAACCTTAGCTCCATAGGCTCTGATGAAAGTATATTTTGAATGAATAAAAAAATCTTCCCAATTTTGTGTTGCTTTAGATCTTGGTATGTGTTTTGGGCACATGATTCTTCTAATTTCTGGAGGAAGCCTGTGAATAGGTGCTACACCAAACACTTCTAGGATACCATTTCTTATAACATTAGCAAACTTAGCATAATTGGAATTGGAACAATCCTAATCCCAAATGTGTGTCCACATTTGTACTAGAAAAATATTATTTTCATTGTCCCTTAATCTCAATTCCAACTTCCTTTTCTGGCAATAATCACCTTTAAATAAGAGCATAAGAATTATTAGAGAATAATGAGGGAAATATAAAGGGAGCACGTCCTTCTTAGGTGATCCCACAATAGTGGTTTACAATTTTTGGCCAAACTGGATACTGAAATAAATTTTTTTAACTAAATCTTCACTTTCAGACACTTATAGCGGCTAAACTGTGAGGAATTTGAAGATGATGTAAACTAGAGTTTCGTGAAATTTTATCTATAGATTCTAAATATATTTTTTTCAAAATATTTGGTATCAAATTACACTTATTTTTCCATCTCCCTCAAAAACTAGTTTTTTTCAGAAAACAACATTTTTAAAAGTGACGCTCACCGTATAACGCATAACTTTTTTTCCATGAAGGATAAAATTCTAATTCTTTCAAATTTAGATTCGTAACTCTGATATCTAGTGCTTCCACTTAGATATTTTTTTATTGAATATTTTTTCTTTAATCAAGTTTCAAATTCAAACCAATTATAATTTAGACATAGATGCAGTATAATGCGTAAATTTTTTTGTATGTATTGAAATTCAAATGTTTTCTTTGTTGGATCAAGGACTTCAATATCTAGTGCACTAATATTTTTAATTTTTTTTTAATATTCTATTTTTTCACATGTGGAGAATAGAGAGCTTGATTTTCGGTGAAAAACCTACATTCACGAGAAATAAAAAATAAATACAATAACAAAATCAAATTTATTTAAAATTATAATTTTTGGGAAGCTTATAATAAAGACTACATGCTTGCAAAAAATAAATTTTAAATGAATTCATTTGATCCCCCAAAATTTAAATGAAAAGTGGTTTTTTATTAACATTTTGATAGGTGTAAAGGAGACTCTATTATAGATATGGTTTAAAACTAGCAGGATTCTATCCAAGGGGGTTTGATTTAAGGTAGTTTGATCCACCATCTTCAATTGGAATTCTTTAAATGGAACATTTTAAGGCTTAAATCATTATATTTTCTAAAAATATGTGATTTCAGCAAAAATTAGTTCCTCCCAAAAATTGTAAACCAGCTTTGTGAGATCACCCTCAAATTGAGGAAATCTTCATGCATTTGATTAGCAACATAGTTGGCATAATGAAAAATAGTGTTTTGATTATGACCCTGTATATCTGCCACCATTACCAATAAGTCAGTGGCTATCCTGACCTCAAAATTTTGAGCCAACACTTGATTCAAGAAATAATAAGTGTTGTTGAAATAATCCACAAAATCCTCACACTCAAAAGGCTTAACATCCTTATGGAGGAATCTCTCCTTTCTCTTTCTATTGCAAGTATGAGCAAGTTTGGTGATGTTGTCATTGATGTCAACATAGTTCAATATGTTGTAGATTGTACATGTATATTTGAGATGCTATTGAGATGTTGTGAGTACATCGGGCTATCTTTATGACTTTGCAGATGTGCTAAATTGATGATTTTCCAAGTGCTTTTGAGAAAATTAATAAAGAAAGAAATCAAAGTTAAGAATTTACTCTAGTATGTGCTCTACGTTTCTCTTGTGTTGATCCTATTCTTGTGTGAATCTGAATGGTTGCTAATGGTGATCTTGTGGTGATATGTACTAACTTGTAGCTTCTGATTCGATCATATGTGAAAGTTACATTCACCAGTGTGTGAATTGTTCTAGCATAGTCAATCTCCTGTGATGGGGAGAAAGATTTCTACTCCATAGTCCTCCATTGTTCTACTTAAGAGCTCGCAGATTTGGAATATATCTTGTAATGGTATTTTCCTAGTTCTAGAAAATTTTTGTGTGGTTTGGTGATCCAAAAGTAAAGCTTCAGAATTGTTGTATGTGTTTGCACAGTCCAGATGGACTAATGGAAGGATTTTGGGGTTTGAAGATTGTTGCACTTGTTGTGGATGTATCTGAAGGAACCTGAGATGTGTTCTCATGCATAATGAAGTGTGTTGTGTCATCCACATGTCATCTTCTAGTTGGGAAGTGTGTACATCAATGATCCTTTGTGTATTCATTAGGTTTGGATGACTAGGTGTTTACACTTCATCTGATGAATTAAGTTTAATTAAGGAAGCATGTGGTCGATTTGAGACATTATTTTTGATCTTGGATAAATGTTTTATTGGTCCACTTTCATTCCTTTCCACCACGGGAATGTTGATTTGCTAACCTAATTTGAATTTATGAAATGAAGCGAATGTGGCCCTTGGAGAAAGTTTATAAGGTTCAGGATGGTATAAATGCAAGTTGAATTGTGAAGAATTGAAGGCAAATGGAAAGTGATGAAGTAAGTCATAAATCATAAGAGAAAAAGTGTGTGAAATTGTGTGTATGAGTGAGTTTAGGCAGTAGTACTTCATTGTTTCAGATTCCTAAAGGTAGTGAGTTGAATGTTTTTGTAATCTTCTGATCAAGGATGTGAATATGCTTTAATTTTTGTGGTGGATCTATTGTATTAGTAGGCAATGAGCCTTCCTGTTAGACACTGAATCCTTTTTGTAGGCAGTGACCCTTTGGATTTGGACAGTGAGTCCTCTTCTAGGCAGTGAGCCCTTGGTAGTGAGCCTTTGTAATCAATTTTTATTTCTCTTTATATTGTGAGTTAATCCTCACCGTGGTTTTTCCTTCATGGGGTTTTCCACATTAAAATTTGGTGTTCATTGTGTTGATTTTACTTTCTATTATTTGTGTTTCATGTTCATACTTAATAACAAAATCGTGCAGTTGTGGAATTGATAAGTGTTGAAGTTTTAAGTTTGAATTTTGGTGACAACTGATTCACCCCCTCTCTCAATTTTCCTATGACTATTTAACAATTGGTATCAAAGATTTGGTTCCTTGGTGTAGAGCTTAACCAGTTTATGAATATCTAATGGCACATAAGTTGGCGATCCCTATGTTTGATGGAACTGACTACTATGACTAGAAGGAATAGATGAAAGGATATATTATCTCTCTTGGTTTCAAGACCTAGAAGGCTATTGAGACAAAGTATACATACCTGTCTAGTGGTCTTAATACTTTATATGAGATTTCTTCTTATGAGGAAAATGAGAAGGAAAAGTATGCTATTTGCATTGGCTTATCTAAAACTAAGCGAACTAAGGTTCTTTCTTTGGATACTGCATATGATGTCTAGAAGAAGTTGGAAGAAATGTATGAAGGAAATGAAAGAGTGAAATTGACAAAGAAGCAGGCAGAAAAGTGAAAATTTATAAATCTAAAAAAGGGAAGAAGGTGAAGAATGCACAAGCTTCTTCAGAGGGTTGAACTAACAGCAAATGACGTTAGAAATCATGGAGGAAAATTGTCAAATGAAGATATAATTGAGAATATCCTGATCACCCTACTAGATTGCTACAACAATAAGATCTCAGTTATTGAAGAAATGTATGATCCTAAGAAGTGCACTTTAGAATAGTTCTTTGGAACCTTGACAACATTTGAGATGAGAAAGTTTAACAAAGAAGATAAGACAAAAATGAATTTTAAGGCAATGAAGATTGAAGATGAACCAGATAGTGATGGTGATGATGAGTTGGAAGTGAACTTCACTAGGAAGTTGAAGAAAGGCACCAAAAAGTATGAAGGTATGTTTCCCTTTAAATGTTTCAGTTGTGGTAATATTGTTCATTATGCTTCACAATGTCCAAATAGAGCTGCACATAAGAAGAGAAAGGATCATAAGGATAATGATAGAAAGGATAAGAAATATAAGAAGTCGTACTTGTTAAAGAAGAACTTGGAATTTCTAATGATGAATCTGAAAATGAGGTTGATGATAGTGAATACTTATTTTTAGCTTTGGAAAATAAACCTGTCTACTCATTTTGAAAAGTATGCAAGGAAGAATGTTTTGAAAGATAAGAAGAAAGGGATGGAAGGTACTGTGGTCATTTCATTTCATACTAAGAAAGATGAAGACTACTGGGTGATTGACAGTGGATGTTCTAATCATGACCTGTGATAAGAGTAAGTTCACTAAACTTGAGAAGTATGATGGTGGTTTAGTCATGTTTGGTGAGTATTCAAGAGCGAAGAGTTGTGAGAAAGGTACAATTAGTTTTGATGGAGTGCACAACACTGATGATGTATATTATGTAAAGGGTATGCAACAAAACCTTTTGAGTGTTGGATAGATGTGTAGCAATGGCTTTAAACTTGTGTTTCAAAATAATACCTATGAAATTAGAAAATGATCCAGAGATATGGTTGTTGCTGGAAGAAGAACTCATGGAAACATCTATCAGCTGAAGGGAGTTGATGGTCAATGCCTTGTATCACAAGTTAGTGAAAGCTGGTTATGGTACTGAAGAATGGGAAACATAAATTTTGATAATATAGTTATAATCAGTTCAAGATATGTTGTATGAGTTCTACCTAGAATCACAAAGTCTACTAATACTATTTGTAGAAGTTGTCAATTAGGGAAACAACCAAGATGCAGCTTTAAGGGAAAAGATTAGTCTACTACCAGAATGCTAGAATTGATTCATACTAACCTCTATGGTCCGACTAGAATATGAAGCCTGAATGGTGATATGTATTTCATACTCCTTATTGATGATTATTCTCAAATGATATGGGTTACTTTTCTTAGAGAAAAGACACATGCTATAAATATATTTGAAGTATTCAAAGCAAGAGTGGAAAATGAAGTAATAATGAAAATTAAATGTTTGAGATCTAACAAAGGAGGAGAATTCACTTCTAGTGACTTTAATACATTTTGTGAACAACATGGCATAAAAGAATTTTTTTTTCTCTAAGAAGCCCTCAACAGAATGGGGTAGTTGAAAGAAAAAATTGGATAGTACATGAAGCTACTAGAACTATGATGAAAGAATCAAATGTACCAGATGTGTAATAGAGAGAGGCAATACAAATTGCTATTTATATTCTTAACAAAGTTCAAATCAGAGGCAACAACTCAAAGACTCCTTTTGAGTTATGGACTGGTAAGACTCCTATTGTGAATTACTTTAAGGTGTTTAAAAGTAGATGCTACATTAAAAGAGATGATGAAAATCTTGCAAAGTTTGATGCTAGATGTGATGAAAGAATTTTTCTTGGGTACTCTACTACTAGAAAAGCATATAGATGCTTCAATAAAATATTGAGGAAGATTGTTGAAAGTGATAATGTGGGAATTGATGAGGACACGTATAGACCTATTGAGATAATTAAAGTTGAACCTAATGATCCTATCTGTGGACAAGTACTTGAAGAGAATAAGGAGGAAGAAAAAGAAGAGGAAGCAAAAAATGAAGAAGAAGAAGAAAATGAACCAAAACCTATTTCTAAGACTCCTAAGTATGTACAAAAGAATAATATGGAGGAATAGATAATTGGAGATAAGAGTGAAGGTGTGAAGAAAAGAAGTAGAGTTATAGCTAAGGTAAATCTATGTTTACTTTCTAAAATTAAACCTAAGTCTATAAGTGAAGAAAGTGAAGATGAGAGTTGGATGAGAGCTATGAAAGAAGAGTTGTAACAAATAAAAAAGAATCAAACATGGAAATTAGTCCCTAGACTTGTGAATAAGAATGCGATTGGTTCAAAATGGGTGTTTCAGAACAAGCTGAATGAAAATGGTGAAGTTATAAGGAATAAAGCAAGACTAGTATGTAAAGGATATTCACAAGTTGAAGGCATAGATTTTGAAGAGACATTTTCCCCTATAGATTGAATGGAAGCTATCAAAATATTTTTGGAATTTTCTACCCACAAGGATTTCAAAGTGTATCAGATGGATGACAAGTCTGTATTTTTGAATGGTGAATTGGAGGAAGAAGTATACATGGAACAACTTGAAGGATTTCAGTTATCTGAAAAACCATACATAGTATTCAAGTTAAAGAAGGTGTTGTATGGACTGAAGTAAGTTCCCAGAGCTTGGTATGCAAGATTGGATAAATACTTGACAAAGTAAGGATTCATGAAAGGCTCTATTGATAGCAATCTCTACTTCAAAGTACAAGGTAACTAAATGCTGATAGTAGTTGTATATGTTGATGACATCATCTTTGGTGGAAATGAAGGCATGTGTAAAAGATTTGTAGAAGAAATGAAAAAAGAATTTGAAATGTACATGATTAGTGAGTTGAATTTCTTTCTTGGTATTTAAGTGAATCAAACTGACAAAGGGATATTCATTTCACAATCTAAGTATGTAAAAAAGTTGTTAAAGAAGTTTGTGTTGGTGTAAATAAGTATTTTACTTATTACACTTTACTTAAGCTTATTTAGGGAATGCATATCATTATAAGTTGGACTTGTGACACCTAGTTATTTGCATCTTGCATCTAGGTTTGCACATACATTGAGAGATATAAGTTGGACACTTAGGGGAGTGTGTTTAGGAGAAATTCCACTCTTTGTGGTGTGATCTAGTTATCACCTTTTTATCTCCACTTTTTGTGGCATGATAATTCCACTTTAGGTGGGTGATCCACCTTTCATGGAATTATCTATTATTTATTTCTACCTACCCTACACATGATTGTGATACTTGTCTCATTCATGTCCCTTCATTGTGTCCTAGCTTCCCTTTATAAGCAAGCCTTGTACATACTTGTAATTGTCTATCTTCATGTCTATCTTCATGCATATTGAGAATACAATCATCATATTCTCTCATCTTGTCTCTCTCTTTTTTGTGCTATGTTATCTCTTGATCTTGTTGTTGCTTTTCATAAGTTCTTACATGGTATTAGAGTGGTTGGAGGTCTTTTGCATAGCCATTGTCGGGAGATCTTAGTTTGTGTGAAGGTGGTCAAGAGGAAAATCTGAGGAGTAGTGACATATTGATGTGTCTTAGACTAGATCTAACCTCAAATTCAGATTCAGAAGGTTGTTTTCAGTCAAGATAGCCTTTCGTTTTGTCAAAATTGGACATCGAGAGCTCCAGATCTGAAAAATTGCCAATTTGGGTTTTTTTCAATATTTTGAATTTTTTCAATAGTTTTGGAAAAAATTATTTCTCAGAAAATTTCTAGTTTTTCTATTTTTTGACAAAAAATATTTGTCAATATTTTCAATTTTTTTCTAGAAAAATTAAAACCCCCATTGAAAATTGTATTTGGGGTTTTTCTATTTTTCAAAAAAAAAAATTTATTTTTTTTTTATGTTTGAAAAATAAAAAGAAAATTAAAAAAATAAAAAATTCAAAAAAAATAAAATTAAAATTAAAAATTAAAAAATTAAAAAAGGTAGGTTGTATTTGCGACTTGCACAGTCTGCAGACCATAGGTACTTGTGGCTGTACCACATCCCTCACTGGCTGCGATGTGGGCTCGTGCCCCCACCACTCACCGGTGTACAACCTTCTTCCAGTGGGTCCCCACCTTCAAACGACCGACGTCTCACAAAACCGGTGACCTCAAAAGTGTCGACAACCTTGCAAAATCATCGGTGTTGGAAATAAAAATTCCAACAGAAGTTTGTTAAAACTTGAAGCTTCAACAAAAATCAACAAATGAATATTCTTTGGAGAATATTCCGACAACTTTTAAAATATTCTTGGAAGATTTTCTCGATAGAGCATATTTGGCACAAAAGGGAATATTTTGGTTGAAGGAGTGACAACAATGATGATGGGTAGAGGACTATTAGATTTTAGCTGATGTAGTCTTCTGACGGTCATATAATCATCAAATTTAGGCTGTAGATGGATGACATCAGCGTGATGTCAACATTTTCTAAAAAAAAATTCCCCCCTCACCAATGGAGTTTTTGATTTCGCAATCCAACTTTGAAGGCTCATATCTTGCTCATTTTAGCTCCTTTGTTTGAGCAGGTTTTTTTATTTGGGCTAATTTTTCATGTACTTCATAGCCATGTGCTTGGTTTCTAATTTTTTTGGATAGATTTTTCAGAGTTTACAATTTTTCAACATTGTACCTATCTAATCCTCATTTCTACAACTTCTAGGGCTCCATATAGGCACATACGAACTCCTTTTCAAGTGCTATTTTTTTAAAATTGCATGATTTTTTGTCTACTTCTTGAATTTACAATTAGTTTGAAGTGATCTTGAGTGGATTTTGTACTTTCAACATATGGTCTTTTTTGGCCTATTTGGCACTTGTAATGCATAGATCTAAATTTAGGTCTTTGCTTATTTATTCTAGTCTATTCTTAGCCTATTTGTGGCAAGCTGTAAATCAAAAATCATAGGTCCACTTAGCCAAGTTACAAGTGGCCTATTGTACATACACTAAATTATAAAGTTCCAAAATCATCTTTTTTGGGGGGTGTTCTTGTGTGATTGTGCCTATTTTCTCTCTTGTGATCTTTCATGTCATCATGGGTTCATCTAAAGTTCTAGTCTTAACTGCACATGATTATGCTACATGGAAAGTACATGCATGGAGTAAACTAATGGAAAAAGGTTTAATTTACTACATTGATGGAACCATAACTGCACCTTCGGATCCTAAGGTAGATCCAACTGCATATATGGATTGCCTCACTAAAACTTCTATGGCATTGGGTACACTTAGAAAGTTCATTTCAGATGATATCATTTTCCATGTTGATAAATGTACTACAGCCAAGGAAGCTTGGGATAAGCTTGCTACTTTGTATGGCAAGGTTGATAAGGTTAAGGGGTACAAACCTAAACATGATCTCCTAAGCCTTGATCCCAAGAATTTTGACACCATTTAGGATTATGTCACTAAGGAAAATGAGCTAAGAGAACAACTAAAGGATTGTGGCATTGAGAAAGAGGATGATCAATTGGTCTTCAACTTGTTGGAAAAGATTCCATCTGAGTATGCAGCCTTTGTTTCAATTTTTCAAATTCAAAGATTGACAATAAGCAAATTCACATCACCATCTTTTGAGGCTCTCACAGATCTTTTGATTCTTGAGAGAAATAAGTTGATGAAAATGGGCATTCTCAAGTCTTCAACTTCAAAAGCATTGGTGGTCAATCATGGAAACAAAAAGCAAGGCAAAGGGAAAGACCAAAAGCAATATTCACCAAAGCCACAAAGAGAAAATAAACAATCCACTCCTCCACAACAAAGCTCATCATCATCTTCTTCAAAGCAGTACAACTATTCAAGTAAGAGGAAGAAACCAACATGTGCATATTGCAAAAAGTTTGGTCATGAGGAGCATTGTTGTCATGTTAAACAAATTGATGAGTTGAAAAATATCCTTAAGAAGAACAACATCAACTTGCCCACTGCATATTAGGAGGACTCATATCCTTCCACTTCTTATAAGGGAAAAGGCACAACTCTCATGTCAACAACATCAAGCTCATCTCCTTCTTCTACATCATCTCAACATGAGACACATAAGGGAAAAGCATTTCTTGCAGTTGCAGATTCCAATTCAGATAGTTGGATCCTTGATTTAGGAGCTTCACATCATATGAATTCTTCCAAGGATATGTTCTTTTCATTTGATTCTTGTTCATCACCACCAATTTTTATTGCCAACAACACTTCTTTGGCAGTTTATGGGAAGGGATCTATTGGCATTGAAGGTGGAGAATTTAATGATGTTCTATGTGTACCTACTTTGTCAAGGAACATCCTTTCCATATATCATATTACACATAGTGGTACAGGAAAGAGTGTAGAGTTCACACAAGATTCTATCATTGTTCAGGATTTGCATAGTAGGGATCTTATTGTAGTTGGAGAGGTTGATCATCATTGTCGGTTCTACACCTTCTCATATTTTTCTCCTACTGATGATTCAGTTCACCCTAGTGTGGACACACTTGAGGAGAATGAGTATGGTTACATGAATCTTAGAGTGCTCACTACTCTTGAGGTTCTTGAGCCTATTGTTGATATTCCATTTCCTACATTGACTGATGTACCTAATGATACTTGTGCTCTACCAGGTTTAGTGCCTTGTGATTCAGTGCAACAATGAATAACTTGTCTTCCAACAATAGTTTCATGGGATGACTACTTGATAGACATTGGCAACTTGTTTGTGGATTCCTACACTGCAGATTTGGGAGACACATTTGATTACTTACATATTCTCCTTGATGAAGGTGATTCTTCTTCAGTTGTTGCAAGGGAACACTCTGACCCTCCTCTACATGATCAAGGTTGATGTGATTGTGGATGCATATGTACAACAATTGGAGGAGGCCACTTTCTTTCTTAAGGAGACATTTGTGTCTTTGGAGTATGTTCCACCTTCATCCTTGCTTGATCTTTAGTTTTCTTTTTTAGTGGATGAGAGTGTTGTTGCAAAGGGGTTCTCACAGGTTCCAGGAAGTGGCTACACTACGAATTTTGTGTTTTCCATTGCAACTTCACATAGTTTGGGAAAGGCATCTTTCAGCATCAACACACGGAAATTTGAGCAGATTTCAAAGACTCCCTACATTTTGAGGGTTCTTCCTTCTTCACTTGTGAATTGGGGAGACTTCATTCATACACCTTTGGTATTGTTTCTTCCTAAGGGGAGGAATGTTGTTCGATAGTTTTGGAGCAGCTTCTTCATTCCTTCTCAAGCATCTTCCATGGGTGAACATTGTACATTGAGGGGGGGATACTTTGTCTCTCTTCTTCTCTTGTATGGGGGGGACTTTTTCCTCACATGGGGTTTTTTCCTTCTCATTTTGTGTTCATAGGCTTTTGTATCTTATCTCTCTTTTGTAGGGTAGTTTTTTCCCACTTGGTTTTTCTATCTTTACTCCACTTGTGAGATTAAATTACATTTGTACATGGGTACCTAACATGGCTTAGTTGGCGAGATCCATCTTGCATCTTATCTTGAATGGTTAGCTTGAGTCTTCATTCCCTTAGTTGCACTTAAGGGGGGTTGTTGGTGTAAATAAGTATTTTACTTATTACACTTTACTTAAGCTTACTTAGGGAATGCACATCAATATAGTTTGTACTTATGACACCTAGTTATTTGCATCTTGCATCTAGGTTTGTGCATACATTGAGAGATATGAGTTGGATACTCAGGGAGGTGTGTGTAGGAGAAATTCCACTCTTTGTGGTGTGATCTAGTTATCACCTTTTTGTCTCCACTTTTTGTGGCATGATAATTCCACTTTAGGTGGGTGATCCACTTTTCATGGAATTATCTATTATTTCTTTCTACTTACCCTACACATGATTGTGAGACTTGTCTCGTTCATGGCCCTTCATTGTGTCCTAGCTTTCCTTTATAATCTATCCTTGTACATACTTGTAATTGTCTATCTTCATGCATATTGAGAATACAATCATCATATTCTCTCACCTTGTCTTTCTCTTTTTTGTGCTATGTTTAGTCTCTTGATCTTTTTGCTGATTTTCATAAGTTCTTATAGTTTGGAATGGATGATTCCAAACTGATTAGTACTCCTATGGTAAGTGGATGTAAACTAAGTAAAGATGATGAATTTTCTAAACCTGATAAGAGAAAATATAGATCTATGATTGGTGGACGGTTGTATCTTACTACTACTAGACCAAATATTATGCATGTAGTATGTTTAGTTGCTAGATTCCAAGTAGATTCTAAGGAATCACATGTTATAGTTGTAAAGAGGATATTTAGATATCTTAAAGGTACACCAGATTATGGCTTATGGTATCCTAAGGGTGATGATTCACCTTTAGTGCTTATACTGATGTTGATTGGGCCAAATGTGTAGATGATCAGAAGAGTACCCAGTGGTGGTGCTTTCTTTCTTGGTGAAATATTGGTTTCAAGGTTGAGTAAGAAGCAACACTCGATTGCTTTATCCACTGCAGAAGTGGAATATATTGCTGCAGCATCCTACTGCACATAGGTTTTGTGGATGAAGCAAAATTTGAAAGACATTGGAGTGATATGTGATGAGCCTATTTCTATTTTCTACAACAAAAAAAGTGCCATAAAAATATCAAATAACCCGGTTATGCATTCAAGAAAAAAACAAATATTTATCAAATATCATTTCTTGAGAGAAAAAGTGTTGGAGAATGAAGTCAGGTTGGAGTATGTGACAACGAAAGAACAAATTGTAGATATATTTACTAAGATTCTTTCGAAGGATACTTTTGAGTATCTTAGGGAGAAGTTGGGGGTCATTGGCCCTCCAAACTAGGTGCACATGAAAGTACATCAGTCTAGTAAATTCACATATTCTTCATTTATCTAGATTGATAAATGGGTTTACTCCACAGGGCAAGTAGAAAAGGTTTTTATTGTTGTAGTATGAGTTGAATGGGTACACTCCTAAGGGGGAGTGATCATATTTTTTTATCTTTTCCATTGAATCCAAAGGGGGAGATAAAGTCATGTAAAAAATAGTAGCAGAGGAAGAGAAGGTGTTCTGCCAGAATATTGTGTAGGATGTTCTCTTTAATGTTTTTTCACATCATGTGTTGCCATCAATGAGAAAGGGGGAGATTTTTGCAAGTATGGGAAAGTTTGGTGATGTTGTCATTAAATTTTGTCATTGATGTCAACATAGTTCAGTATGTTGTAGATTGTAAATGTATAGTCGATATGCTATTGAGATGTTGTGGGGTATGTGTAGGATCATCATGGAAAAAATAGGCCCTTAAGTGGCAAAAATATTAGAAAAATCAAAGTTAGGCAACTTGATGTAAAAATTTGAATAAGTTATCTATATTATTTCAAAAATATGTAACAATAGAATCTGTAGAAAATTGAATGTAGTTTCTAAACTACTAGGTTAATTTTAAAAAGAAAAAATCTATTTGGTGAAAATTTGAAATTTCAATAGTAGTACTTAAATTTCAGGGAAAAAAAAGAAGTATGTGTTTGTTGACCACCCTAACCACAATAAAATGATAGTATTTTTTATAATATTTTAGATATAAGTAGAGGACTCATGTCCAGATGTGATGCATCTTTTTTGTATTTTTTCCAAGTAAATAATTAATTATGAATTTTTATTACAATTTTAAAAAAAATTAAAAACTTGTATGTCGACCACCTTAACTTGGTCAAAACTTCATAAAATTCAATTTTTTTTTTAATCCTATAGTATGTGAAGCATAGAATGTGATGCATGTTTGAATTCAAAAAATGTGATACCGTTTGAAAGCTATAGATGTTTTTCAATCAACCTATCAATCGGGATTTAGTCATAATTCAAATAGAAAATGAATAATAATTATTTATTAAATTCAAAGTAAAGCATAATTTATATTGGTGGAAAGCTACGAATCTCCTTTAAAAACCCTTTTCATTTTATTAATTTTGGGTAAAAAAAATTTGTCAACCACATACCCTACAAATACCCATCATATTGCCACTTTTTGGCCCATCATGATCCTACACATGCCCTGACATGAGTATATGGAGCTATCTTTATGGTGTTGTAGATGTGCTGAATTGATGAGTTTCCAAGTTCTTTTGCGAAAATTAATAAAGAAAAAAGTCAAAGTTAAGAATGTGCTCTGGTATGTGCTTCACATTTCTCCTATGTTGATCCCATGCTTGTGCAGATATGAAGGGTTGCTAATGGTCATCTAGTGGTGATATGTCCTATGTTGTAGGTTTTGATTCAATGGGATGTGAAAGTTATGTTCACTGGTGTATGAACTGTTCTGGCAGAGTCAGTCTTCTGTGATTGGGAGAAATGTTTCTGCTCCGTGGTCCTCTATTGTTCTACTTCAAAGCTTGTGGATTTGAAATATATCTTGTAATGGTTTTTTCCTAGTTTTGGAAAAAATGTGTGTGGTTTGGTGATCTGGAAGTCAAGTTTCAAAATTGTTGTATGTGTTTGCACAGTTCAGATGGATTGATGGAAGGATTTTGGTGTTTGAAGATTGTTGCACTTGTTGTGGATGTATTTGAAGGAACCTGAGATGTGTTCTCATGCATAATGAAGCATTTTGTGTCATCCATGTGTCATCTTTTGGTTGGAAACCATGTACATCAATGATCCTTTTGTTTTCCTTATGTTTGGTTGACATGGGATTTACACTTCATTTGATGAATAAAGTTTAATTAAGGAAGCATCTGGTTGATTCAAGATATTATTTTTGATCTTGGATAAAAATTTTATTGGTCCAATCTCATTCCTTTCCACCATGGGAATGTTGAGTTTCCTACCTAATTTGAATTTATGAAATGAAGCGAATGTGGGTGACCTTGGAGAAATTTTCTAAGGTTGAGGATGGTATAAATGCAAGTCAAATTGTGAATAATTTAAGGTACGTGCAAAGTGACGAAGTAAGCCACAAATAATAAGAGAAAAAGTGTGTGAAAGTGTGTGTAAGAGTGAGTTGAGGCAACAATACTTCATTGTGTCAGATTCCTGAAGGCAGTGAGTTGAATGTTTCTATAATCTTTTGATCAAGGCAATGAATGTGCTTTAATTGTTGTGGTGGATCTTTTGTTCTCTTTTGTATTAGTAGGTACTGAGCCTTCCTATTCGATAGTGAGTCCTTTTTGTAGGTAGTGAGCCTTTTTATCTGGATAGTGAGTCATTTTCTAGGCAGTGAGTCCTTGGCAATGAGCCTTTGTAATCAATTTTGCTATCTCTTTATATTGTGAGTTAATCCTCACTATGGTTTTTCCCTCATTGGGTTTTCCACGTAAGAAATTAGTGTTCATTTTGTTGATTTTACTTTATGTTATTTGTGTTTCATGTTCATACATAATAACAAAATAGTGTAGTTGTGGAATTGATAAGTGCTGAAGTTTAAGTTTGAATTTTTGTGACAACTAATTCACCCCCCTCTTAGTTGTCTTGCGCCTATTTAACACTTTCTATGCCAAACAAGTAGTCTATTTCTATATGCAAATCTATTATTCTCATATTCAGCATATAGCTCGGCATGCTTAAAATTCATTCTATACTTGGGATTTAACCCAAATATTTCCACAATCTTGTCCTTTGTAACTTCTAGGACCATATCACCATTTTTACTCCTGATTGTTCTATCAATGGGATGATAGTGCCTAACCAGTTCCATCATCAAGTCCAAATCTACAAACGCATTCAACATCACCAACTTTCCAAGGTTCAACCCCCAAAAGTAACATGCAGGATTACTAGAATACTGTCTGCTAAAAGAATATCAAAAAATTTGCCACCCACTCTAAGGCTAGGCCTTTTCACCAATTTCACCAACACTATCAATTAACCTAGTGGTCATGGAAACTTGACCTATAGGTATTTTTCCAATTCATGACCCTCCTTCCTTTACATCTCTAGAGGCTTCCTACATAAACCTTTTTGTTTCTTTCTTTTCACTTCTAGACCTAGTAGATGTTGCACGAGTACTTGGTGAAGGGTTAGATACTGTAGGCAGTTTTGACTTAATGTCAGATGAAACATCCTGAGTTTTAATTCATTTAACTCTTTTTTGTTTTTGGTTTCCCCTCTGGCCTAACACTAGATTCACTGGGCTATGGCTCACTCATGTTTGTAATGTAAGAGAACTAGGGTTTATAATTCCTTATAGTAAAAAAAAAACCTTTCCAAGTACAAGAACACAAGGAACTACTTACAAAACATAAATATCTCCCCAAACTTTTCCCAACACTTATCACTAAATTGAAGCTATTATCAATGGACAAGGAAAAAATCTCCCCAATTCCCTATCATATTTCTAAGGTATTTCACCTTAATATTTTAGCTAGAATGAGATATACAATTTGCTTACCTAGGTGAATGATTGCCAAACTTGTATTAATTTATTAGAGCATTCCACATAATTTCTTTAGCTTTTGGTATTCCTTTCTACTTTTGAGCAAATCCAAATGCACAACCAACAAGGTATCTACTTTATTTTATGGCCAAGAGATGGGTGTGCTACCATTAATGTTTAATAGTAAGTTCATGTGAGCGAACCTACATCTAACCATTCACATTCAAACCCTGGCCGTTGATCACTCTCTTTTAAAACTATATCAATGGTTATTATTTTACCTCGCTACTTTCTTCCTTGATTTATATGATGTCCTCAAGATTTTTCCATGTTTCATTTTCATCCAATAGTTATCACTTATTGTTGATATATCTCATCCTTCACTAGCTCTATCAATGATGCAAGCATCCATGCGATGAAATATTAGCCCTTGGATCTATGGCCCATCTTCAATCACATTCATTTTCCCATTGCACATCACTAATTTCAAATTTTCACCTTGGATCCTATTAGCGATGGGAGATACAGTGAAGAGGCCAAGTTAAGACACATACACCTACATGAAAATCAATGATACAAAAGACATCACACATAAAATTTATTGAGATTAGCGAAAGAAACTTTGAATAGATAACTCCATCGCTCATCACTATTTTAAACTTAAGCTTTGGAATGAATCTACAATGAGCGATAAAATACAAAAGCACTATGTAGTCGCTCATCTCTAATTCTCCTCATACAATTTGCAAGCAATCAGTGATGAGAGATCCCTGTAGTTACTTTGGATACTTGTATCACATATCACTAATATATAAATTAGCACTCAAAACTCATCCACGATACATGAAGCACAAGAGATCCATCATATTGCTCATCACTATTTGAAATTTACCATTTCAAAATCATCCACGGGGTGATCCCACAAAGCTGGTTTACAATTTCTGAGAGGATCTAATTTTTTTTTAAATCACATATTTTTAGAAAATATAATGATTTAAAGCCTTAAAAAGTTACATTTAAATCATTCCAATTGAGGAGGGTTTGATAAAACTACCTTAAATCAACCCCCCTTGGATAGAACCTCACTAGTTTTAAACCATACCTATAACAAAGTCTCCTTTACACCTATCACAATGCTGATAAAAACCACTTTTGATTTACCTTTTGGGGGATCAAATGAATTCATTCAAATTTATTTTTTGTAAGTATGTAGTCCTTATTATAAGCTTCCCAAAAAGTATAATTTTAAATAAACTTAATTTTATTATTATATTTATTTTTTATTTCTTGTGAATGTAAGTTTTTCACTGAAAATCAAGCTCTTTGTTTTGCACATGTGGAAAAATAACAGATTATCAAAAAAAAAGAAAAATATGAGTGCACCAGATATTGAAGTCCTTGATCCAACAAATTAAAAAAAATTAATTTCGATACATACAAAAAAAGTTACACATTATACGGTTGCGCTATGTCTGAATTATAATTGATTTGATTTCAAAACATTATTAAAGAAAAAATATTCAATAAAAAACTATCTAACCAAGTGGAAGCACTAGATATCGGAGTTGATAAATCTAAACTCGAAAGAATTATAATTTTATCCTTCTTGGAAAAAAATTTATGCATTATACGGTGAGCATCAATTTTTTAAAATGTTGTTTTTTGAAAAAAACTAGTTTTTGAGGGAGATGGAAAAAAATGCAATCTGATTCCAATTTTTTAAAAAATATATTTATAATCTATAGACAAAATTTCACGAAACTCTAGTTTGCATCATCTTCAAATTCCTCATGGTTTAGCCACTATAGGTGCCTGAAAGTAAATATTTAGTTAAAAAAAATTATTTCAGTGTCCAATTTGGCCAAAAATTGTAAACCACTATTGTGGGATCACCCCACGATGAGTGATAAAATGAACATGTAAGATCGGAGGCCATTGATTATTGCTATTACAATACTCAAGGCTCAAAAGCCATTAGCAATAGGTGAACCTTCAATGATACAAGGAGAAGTGAAGAGCATCACTCATCCCGCATTGATATCAAGAGCTCTAGAAGCTATCCATGGTGATGAGTGAAAACAAAGAAATACTACTCATCGCTTATTGCTAATTCCTAATATACACTCTAGAAGTAATATGTGATGATCGATAAAGAGAGATGGCCGATGAGACTTAAGTGAAAACTTTTGAGCACATGCTCATAAGTTCTAATGAAGGGGATCCTCTAGGACAACATGAAAGAAAGGGTTCAAAAGCTTCTAATTCAAAATGCAAAGGATGCAAAGGCCAAAAAGTCTCTTTACCTAGCCTTATAAAAATAAGAAACTCAAAACTAAGCTTGGGGAACCAATTACCTAACAACTTTGAATGTCATAAGATGTTTAAAATGTGACCGAAAATGAGCAACAAGAATTCAACAACAAAATAGAACCCTACAATAGTGATGAGAAACAAAACTCTAAGCCTTTAGGTATCAGCCAAAAATGTGACAAGATTTTGAGATGAAACATCAAGAATTTGTAAGTTCCATCACATGACTTATTTCAAAGCTACTATTATACTCAATAATTTACATCCATTGATTTAATATATGATCAAGAATAGAAAAGTACATATGTTGGGAAAAAACATACAAAAATACAATAAACATTGATTATATTATTCATAGTTTGTATAACCTATACATAGGAGAGAAAACTGTAGAGACTTTATACTACTTTGTTATATATATATATATATATTATGACTATCATTATTAGAGAAACATGTACCTATTGACTAACTTCATCCCTAAAATATACTACCAGAAAGTTCAATATTCTTTTGTATTTCTATGTGATCCCTTCAAGGAAAAACTACCCATTGACTTCCTTGCAATAAATCCTAAAATCCCTTTTATAAGACAAGGGAGCAATAGGCATCAAGTTGAATGACACTTACATTTCACATTCATTTCAAAACTAATTTCAGTAGAATGTAAAACATTCCCTAGATAGTTAAGGAGTAATCATTTGCAAGAAAGGGGAAAGAAAAACATAAAATTCCAAATACCGTTAGTCGGGGAAGACCCACCATCCTTCCAAAAGGCATCATTGTCGCAACATCAAAACTTGTATGTCCACACCAAACCTAGAAAATTAACCATCAACACCAAAAGCACAAACCAACCAAAAGGAATTGAATTAGCACAAAGGACCAAAAACCAAGCACCAACTTAGAAAGAAAATGAGGTATTACCTTGCTTTGTCAGCAGTAGAGTAAGTACACCCACTTGGTTTCCTTATTGAAATTGGGGAAACTGCCACCACCTCAATGAAGATTTCAAACTACAAAACCTTCACTACCTCAGGACTTAAGCTTAATTTTCAACAAACTATGAGGAAAATATGGCTATCGTTCCTCATTATATTGAGCAATGCAAGCGTGCCAACCATTAATATTCAAAGAAAGCTTGTGTGAGAGAGCTAAAAATTAGCTCCTTTGATTTTTAAACCTCAGACATCGATCACACATTGGGACAAATCAATGGATAATCAATCAAAATGATTAATTATGGAAAAGTTAATTGCATGTGCTTGATGCATTTTTGTAATCAGAAGAGCCCAAGTGGATGGACACCCACTCTATCTGCATCATTAATCAAATACTTAGAATTTGATAAAACTTGTCATGTCATATTTACCTGCTTGTCTATGGGATTTAATTTACTTGAAATTCATCACACTAAGACAACGTGTAATGATCTTGATTTGATCCCAGAATATTTTCTCGTACTCTGCCTTATTTCAATTTCACCTTCCTATGTGTACTAGAATATGATAGAATTGATGGCCACAATCAAAAGCATTCCAATAACTTGAACACGTGCCAAAAGAAACTACTATTAATATTGCATTGTTTTAATCTTGGTGTAGTCTTTACCAAATTTTAGCAGTACTTTATCTCCACTAAACTCCATTGGAGACCTTAAAATATTCCACGTGGTAGTTGCCCACTCACTTGTGTGATCCTAGAGAAATAATTGGGCCCCACACAGAATGATGGGGAGCAATCAAGATTGAAACACGTCACCTGCTATCAACCATTGATCTCCCTTCTCATAAAAATTTCACCTTCCCCAAAGCCTAGCAGGTCCCTCCATGGAGCAACAAGTGTCATCTTATTACTAGCCGGTGACATTTTATAATTATTAAATAAAATCTGATGGGGTGGCAAGGAGTGTTGGAGATTTGACCACGTCATCCAACAACCACCATATATTTCCTTCTGATACCACTCACCGATCACAAAAGGATATTGAGCCCACCACATAAAGGTGACACGTGTCCAGTGCTTGCTAGCCTATGTGATCACTTCATCTTAATACATAGAACAAACAATCACACGGGGAATGACCCAGATGAAGACACATGTCGCAATACCGGTTGTTGATCCTTTACAAAGATCTAACTACTAACCCTTCAAAAGAAATGGTCCCACCACCAGACATGACACACAATAATTTCTCATCATCTCATGTGATTAAAATATTTTTTGATAAAAAAGCTTGGGCGCATAAGGAACGGTGGTGATCAACTCGTGATGATCTAATAGTTGGCATAAAACTCAATTTATGTACATGCGACAAATGTTATTCCTTAAAAGAGGGCCATTACAAGGTAGAAAATGGTTGGGGACATGAAAACATGGATTAAGACCCCTAGGTAAATATTAAAACCCAATCATAGACTTAGGAATTTTTTTATAAATTTAAAACAACCATGTGGATCGAATGGTATCCTTAAGACTTAGGGGCCTGTAAAAGAATGATCTTGATAGCACAAGTCAAAACTTGAATAATTGGGAACCTACATCAGAAGGTCAACAACGAAATAGAATGCCAATTAGGATTTTCAGACTCAAAGGGTTAATTTGAAAGTGTTTTGGCAACATAAACCCTAAAATAATGATGAGGAACATAACCCTAAGCCAGAAAGAAGGGTCCAAGCCAAATATTGCAAAATTTAAAATGGAACTAAAGAAATTTTTTTAGGGTTTCCATCATGTTGTTAGGATTTAGGCAAATTAGAGCAATAAACATTAACAATTATATGCAAAATAAATAACCCATAAATAACAATGAAGAATAACACAAAAGAGATCAACATAGAATTTTAATTTGGTTCACCCAATATGGGCTACATCCATAGAAATTGAGCCATCCAATGATTTTATTATCTAGTGTGAGTAAAAGCAGAAAGTTGTCACACTTTATAAAGGAAACGACCAATACTGATCCAACTTTTAAACTTGAATCATTAAAAAGTGGAATATATGTTTTGAATTTTGAAATGATGTAAACTAGTAAAATATGTATTTTTTAGTATATTTAATGTTTGTATTTAAAAAAAAAAAAAAAAATTAAACAATTTTTTAACAAATTAACACTATAATTTAGTTGCTGATAAAATGCTGAAAAATTAAGTGGCATGAGACGCTAAACTTTTTATAGTATATTTTTTTTTTCTTTCAAATTTTTTGTGTATTTATAATTTGAAAATTTAGTACATGGATATATTTTTTTCGATTTTGATAAATATATATTTTTAAATAAATGTTAAAATGTGTAGAATCAATAAATAATTGTTTCCATCAAACATCAACTTTCATATTAAATGTTTATCTAAAATGGAAAATAAAAATTATACCATCTTGAAATAGACTTTTCTATCTAGTGCATCATCATATATATATGTATATATATATATGTATATATAATAAGTTTTAGTATTTTTCCTTGGCATGGTAATCAACTTAATATTTTGTGTTGATAACCTAATTTTAGTAAAAATAAAATATAAAATACAAATAATAATTAAATTGTTAAACTAAATATACTTTTAAAAAATATACTTATGGATCTACAAAAGGGTATTTTTATATATATTTTTTTAAAAAAATTAGATTTGTAGGATTTATTGAAACTTCAAGTTTTTCAAATAATTTTAAATTTTTAGTAAATTGGACTCAAAGTGGTGCTCCATATATTTTTAGCCAACATTTTTTGTTGAAAAATTTGTGGAAGTATCTAACTTAGCTAGAATGAATCTTACTAGATCATATGGTTGACCAAAATTTATTTTTAGTTAGAAATACTTAAATTCAGTTGTGTTGATAAGTTGGCTGAAAGTGCGACACAACTTTGTTCTTTTACCCATGCAACAAAAACTACAATCTTGAAAATACCATACCACAACATACATCCCAACCACTTATAACAAGCTTTTTGGAAGCTTCTAGAACTAAGGTTTTACAAAGTCATTTTTTATTTGCCAGCTAACAAAAAATTAACTACTGAACCCTTAATAGGAAAAAAGGGGGAAAATTTTGGGGGTTGCACCCCCAAACCCTGGCAGGGATATGTAAAGAGTGTACAGTATTTGCATGAACAGTCACCACATACCAACAATCTCCCACTTGGAGACTGATTAGGCTCCACACCAAACAATCTCCCACTTGGAGACTAATCCTGGACGACATCGTTGCACTTGCAGCTCCCATTGGATTATAGGTCTAGCTAGTTTCTTATGTCCACCATTCTCATTCATGAAGGCCAACAAAAACTTATGAGGAAATTAGTTTCCTCCATGTAACTGCCTTTCTAAACATATCTATAGGATTCTCACTTATGCGAATTTTCTCCAAGTTCAACTGCCCATCCTCCAAAACTGACCAAATGAATCTGAGTTATATGTGCTTAGTTTTTTAACACATAGCTAAATTTTTAGCAAGATGATCAGTACTCTAGCTATTAATTGAGAAAGGGCTATCTTCTTGATATTTTCCCAATTCCTTTAGAAAACATTGTAACCAAATCATCTCCTTGCTAGCATCCGTAGCAACAACATACTAAGCTTTAGTTGTTGAAAGTGCAACAACCTTTCACAACCTTGAAATCCAACTGACCACAATACCTCCTACAATAAAAACATACCCTTTAGTAATCCTCCTACTATCAATATCACCCATCAAATCAGAGTCAACATACCCTTTTAAAGCATAATTTGTTCCTCCAAAACATAGTTTCTTTGAAGTAGTACCTCTTAAATATCAGAGAATCCATTTTATTGCATTCCAATGTTCCATTCCCGAATTTCTCATATAACTACTCACAACTCCCACTGCATGTGCAATATCTAGCCTTGTGCATACCATTGCATACATCAAGCTACCAACTGCTGATATATATGGTATCTTAGACATTGTTTCTTCCTCCTCTTGTTTCTTTGGAGACATCTCCTTAGTCAAATTAAAATGACTAGGAAAAAATGTACTAACTTCTTTTGCATTCTGCATGTTAAACCTTTTCAACACCTTCTCTACATACTCACTTTGAGACAAAAGTAATTTTTTTTATCCTATCCCATGTGATCCTCATACTAATGATTTGGTTTTTTGCACCCAAATCCTTCATAGCAAATGAATTTGCTAATTTTGCTTAAGTTCATTAATATGTTGCTTGTTAGACACAAAAAAAAGCATATCATCAACATAAAGAAATATGATAATATAGCAACCATTACCAAATTTCTTAAAATAAACACAATAATCAGAATGACATCTTTTATAACCTTGTTCATCCATAAAACTATCAAATTTTAAATACTATTACTAAGGTGCTTGCTTCAGACCATATAGACTCTTCTTTAACCTACACACAAATTCCTCCTCGCCCTCGACCTCATATCCCTGTGGTTGTTGCATGTATATTTATTCTTCCAAATCCCCATGGACAAATGATGTTTTCATATCTAGCTATTCAAGATGCAAGTATTCCACAACCACAAGACTTAGAATAGTTCTAATAGAATTCATCTTTATAACCGGAGAAAACATTTCATCAAAATATATTTCTTTTTTCTATTCAAAAATTTTTAGCACAAGTCTAGCCTTATATTTTTTCTTGCCTCCATCTTCCTTCAACCAATAAACCCATTTATTTGGCAATGCTCTTTTACCTACATGAAATTGGACTAAGTCCCAATTCAGATTCTACAACAAGGAATCCATTTCCTCTTTCATGCCTAGCTCCCACTGCTTTTTGGTATCTACCTATATTTCTTCTTCATAACCTTTGGGTTTAGTAGAATCAATTAATAATATAGAATATAATGATGGAAAAAATATTTTTGGAGGTCTAGTTATCCTTGTAGAACATCTAACACTTGTTGGAGTCTGTGGGATAACCTGATGTTGCTGAGCATTAGGTACCATTGGAATTTTTATTTCTAGAATCTCATCTAGCACCACATATTGCTTTTTGGCATGTTCATGCTTCTTTTCCTACAGTTGATCCTTATACATGACCACCTCATTGAATATAACATCTCTACTCCTAATGATTTTATGAATTTCATAATCCCATAATCAATAACCAAATTCATCTACTCCATATCCAATCAAGGTACATTTTTTAGACTTAGCCTCAAATTTAGTTCTATTTTCAATATCAAAATGGACAAAATATTCCCAACCAAAGGTTTTCAGAAATTAATAGTTTACTTTTTATTCATGCACACCTCCTCTAGAATGACATCATCCAAAGGATTTGAAGGTCCCCTATTTATTACATAAACAATTATATGTACAACATCTATGCCCAAAAGTGTAAGGGTATTCCAACATGCAATCTCATGCTCTTTGCATGCTCCATAATGGTCTTATTCATTCTCTCAGACACACCATTTTCTGCCTATGGATTCCATTGTAAGAATAGTAATTTTCATATTCTTTGATGCAATACTTTCCTCCATTATCACATCTGAGACACTTCAACTATCTTCTTATCTCATTCTCAACCAAAGCTTTCCACTTTTTAAAAGTTTCAAATTCTTTAGATTTTTGTTTTAGGAAATACACCGATGTTTTCCTAGAGGTATGTGCAAGATCATCATGGAAAAAATAGGCCCTTAAGTGGCAAAAAATTTAGAAAAATTAGAGTTAAGAAACTTGATGTAAAAATTTGAATAAGTTATCTATATTATTTCAAAAATATGGAAGACTAGAATCTGTAGAAAATTGAATGTAGTTTCTAAACTACTAGGTTTATTTAAAAAAAATAAAAATCTATTTGGTGAAATTTTGAAATTTCAATGCAGTGGTACTTAAATTTCAGGGAAAAAATAAGAAGTAGGTGTTTGTATAGCCACCCTAACCACAATAAAATGATAAAAAAAATTATAATATTTTAGATATAATGTAGATGTGATGCATCGTGCATATTTTTTAAAATATAAAACTCGTATGTCTGACCACCTTAACTTGGTCAAAACTTCATGAAATTCATTTTTTTCTTTTTTTAATCCTATGGTATGTGAAGCATAGAATGTGATTCACATTTTGGATTCAAAAAAATTAATATCATTTGAAAGCTATAGATGTTTTTCAATCAGCCTATCAATGAGGATTTTAGTCGTAATTTGAATAGAAAATAAATCATTATTACTTATTAAATTCAAAGTAAAGCATAATTTATATTAGTGAAATCTGATAATCTCCTTTAAAAACCCTTTTTGTTTCATCAATTTTGGGTAAAAATATAGTCGTCATCCACATAACCATCATATTGCCACTTTTTGGCCCATCATGATACTGCACATACCCCTAGTTGCATCATCAATTTAAAAGTAACATAATAGCAATAGCCAATAAGAGAAGATATATGAGTTGGTGTCCATACATCTGAATGCACAAGCTCTAATTTCTCACTCTTCTTCTCTTTCTAAAGTTTGAGAAATTGAACTCTTTTATGTTTTCCATACACACAATTTTTGTAGAACTCCAAGTTAATCTCCTTCAGAAATGGTAGCAGATTTCTTGAGTGAAGGATCTTCATCCCTTTCTCACTCATGTGCCTAATTTTATGGTGCCACAATTTTGTTTTTGTCCCTATAGCAAGTTCCATAACTATCTTAGTAGAAACTATTTCTATAGTGGCTAAGGTATAAAAATATTACTAGTACACAAATACAATGTGCCTACCTTTTCACCTTTTTCTACTATGAATGCACCATTTGTGACCTTCCATACATTGTCTGAAAAGGTAACTAAGCATCTTTCACTACCTATTTGTCTTATAGAAATTAAATTCCTACTCAAATTTGGAACATACTTTACCTCTTGCAGCAACCATTCATTTCCATTCTGCAACTTGATTTTTATCAAGATTCCTTTTCCAACAATCTGATAGGGTTCATCATCACCCAAATATACATGTCCAGAATCACCTTGAGCATAATCTATGAAATATTTCTTATGGGGTGTGGCATGAAATGCATCCCCTAAATCCATTACCCAAGAATCATTAGCATTATCTAAACACAAATTAAAGAATCCTATAATTTATTACTTGCAACATTAGCTTCCTTACTAACATCATATTGTATGTCTCCTTTTTTTCCCTTTTGAGACCAAAAATATTTCTTCAAGTGTCATGGATTTCCATAGTTCCAACAATCCATTCTTCTTCTAGATTTATATCTACCTATCTTCAACTTCCCTTATGACTTCCCATGATTTGTTCAGATTTTTTCTCTCTTCTTTGTTCTTTCCCTATTCTCTATAGTTAAAGAAATACCAGATGTTGAACTCTCACCTATGATTTTCCATTGAATTTTCTCACTAAGGATAACACTAGCAACATTATCAAATTTCAATGTATTTGAACTAGAGACAAAGTTACTGACAACCATTACCAAGTTATTCCGGCTTTCTGGAAAAGAACATAAAACCAAGAGATCCCTCACCTCTTCATCAAAATTCACTTTTACAAAAATTAAATGATTGGTAACCATATTAAACTCATTTAAATGATCTATCAGAGATCCACCTTCAATCATTTTTTAGAGTAAATAAATGTTTCATTAGAAATACCTTATTTGAGGTTGAGGGTTTTTCATACAATTTAGCCAAAGTTTCCATCAAATCCTATGGTTTCTTTGCTTCTATTATATCAAATGCCACAAATGGTGCAAGACACAACCGAATGGTTCCCAATACCTTTCTATCCATAATCTCCCATTCTTCATCAAACATCATAGCATATTTCCTTGCTTTTCCTTGCAATGGCTGTCATAGATCCTTTTGATACAAATAACCTTCCATTTTCATCTTTTGTAATTGATAATTCTATCCATTGAATTTTTCAACCTTGACTTTCCATTTTTCCATTACTCCCACTCAAATCTAGAAGTTTCCTGCCAATCGACTGAAATACTTGTAGCTTTGATACCAGTTGTTAGGATTCAAGAAGATTAGAGCAATAAACATTAACAATTATATGTAGATTGAATAACCCAAAAATAACAATGAAAAATGACACAAAATAGATCAACACAAAATTTTAACGCAGTTCACCCAATATGGGCTACATACATAGAAACTCAACCATCCAATGATTTTATTATCTAGTGCAAAACAGATTACAATCTCATGAATACATACCAAAACATACATCCCAATCACTTATAAAAGAATTTTTGGAAGGTTCTATAATTAGGGTTTTACAAAGTCATTTTTTATTTTTTAGTTAACAAAAAATTAACTACCAACCCATTGACTGGTAAAAAAGGGGGAATTTTTTTTTTCAATGGCTACACCCCTCAACCCTCACTATTGAGGGTTGCTTCCTTCAACCCTGACAAGGATATGTAAATAATGTATAGTATTTCAATTCAGTCAGTCGCCACATACCAACATACGTTTGCTATCAAAATTGGTAAAACCTTTTCCACATATCTTGGTAGATGTATCATCACTAGATCTAACACATCCTCCATCATATTTTTCAAGTTTAACAAAATTACTCTTGGTATGGGTCATATGATTAGAGTATCCACTATCAATGATCTAGTAGTTCTTCTCTTGTCTAGCATGAAAGGAAAATACCAGAGTACCTTCAGTCTTATCCTTTGTCTCTAGAGGAATTTCATTCACACATCTCTCAAAGTTAGTAGAAATAGTTTTATCCTTTAAATCCATCAACAATAATTCATCATCATCATCTCCATAATTAAATTCATCATCAGAAATACTTGCATCTTCTCTAATATAATAGTTTTTCTTAATCATTTTACCTTTGTCCTCCTTATTTTTGTTATTCAAAACTCTATTTGGACATATTGAAGTGTATTAAATATCTTTCCACAACTAAAAAATTTGAAAGGTAACTTAGCACTGTACTTACCAATACCCTTCTTGGGTATGTGCAGGATCATGATGGGCCAAAAAGTGGCTATATATAAGTGATATTATGGCCCATGTGGCTAATGACTTTTTTTTACCCAAAATTGATGAAACAAAAAGGGTTTTTAAAGGAGATTCTCAACTTTCCACCAATATAAATTATGCTTTACTTTGAATTTAATAAATAAATTATTATTTCTATTTTCTATTTTGAATGAAACATGCATCATATTTTATGCTTCACATACTATAGGATTAAAAAAAAATGAATTTCATGAAGTTTTGACCAAGTAAAGGTGGTTAGACATACAATTTTTATATTCTTTAAAAGTTGTAATAAAAAATTCATAATTAATTATTTACTTGGAAAAAATTACAAAAAATATGCATCACATTAGGACATGAGTCTACTTATATCTAAAATATTATAAAAAATATTATCATTTTATTGTGGTTAGGGTGGTCGGACAAACATCTACTTCTTATTTTTCCCTTAAATTTAAATAATCTGCATTGAAATTTCAATTTTTCACCAAATAGATTTAAAACCTAGTAGTTTGGAAACTACATTCAATTTAATACATACTCTATTCTTACATATTTTTGAAATAATATAGATAACTTATTCAAATTTTTATGTCAAGTTGCCTAACTCTGATTTTTCTAAATTTTTGACTACTTAAGGGCCTATTTTTTCCATGATGATCCTGCACATACCCTCTTAATTCTCCTTACAAAGTTGACTTCCACATCAAGATCCTCCTGATCTAATTCCTTGATCTCCTTTGATTTACAAACCTTAAAAGGTCTACACTTTTGCACCACTATTTGTACCAAATTCTCTCATCTCAAAAGTAGTTAAAGAACCATATAACTAATCTCTAGTATATTGATTCAAATTTGAAAATTCCTAAATAGTAGAAACTTTATGACTATAAGATTTAGTAAGAGTTCTAAGAATTTTCTTTTACCACTTCTAGTTCTTTAAGTTCTCCACCAAGACATATGATTGAGCTGACAACTTCATCTACCCTTTGCATATAGCTTGTAATATTTTCTTCTTTATTCATTCGTAGGTTCTCAAACATGATCTTCAAATTTTGTATCTTAGCTTCTTTTACCTTATCATCTCCTTCATAAATGCTTTCTAGGTTTACCCAAACATCTCTAGCAATTTTCTAACTCATAACTTTTAGCAATTTAGAAATAGTATGGCCATTTAAGAGAGCATACCTTGCTTTACAATTGCTTTCATAGGCTTGGATCTCATCAATATTACTTGGACCATTTGTAGGTTCAGTGTATCCATTCTTAATATAATTGTAGACATCAAATCCAAGATAAACCAAAAAACCTTCCATCCTTATCTTCCATAATGCATAATCTATTCCCTCAAACACAAGGATCTCTTTCTTGTGTGCCATCCCAAATCTTCCTCAAGTGATCAAGATTTATTCCAAGGAACTTGGATCTGGTACCAATTTTGAATGCACATGACAACTAAGAGGGGTTGAATCAGTTGTTCCTTGAAACATCAAAACCCTCATAAACATTCAGATTCACTTTCATTCAATTAACCCTTAGAATGTTATAATAATTCACCATTAAAAGTAATTAGTATAAACTAAAACTCAATCAATAACATGCACAAGAGAAAACTATATTTACGTGGAAAACCCAAGATGGGAAAATCCATGGTGAGGATTAGCTCACAATATAAAGTAATATAAACATTGAATACAGTAGAGCTCACTGCCAAAGGGTCACTATTATAATATAAAATAAGATAGAAAAGAGTGTCACAATGAGAAACCTATCTCAAAGCAATATAAAAATACACCACAACATCACCAACACCTTTGCAGTACCTCTGTAGAATTGTAGATGCATTCTACTCACTACATCTAACAGTATAACACATGAAATATTGCACTACACTTCCCAAATTCATACTCTAACACTGTGCAATTTGCAACATTCACATCATACTCATCTCTCTTCACATCCCTCAACAACTCAAATTATAATTTTATCATATTCAACCTTGAAACCATTCTCCAAGGTCAGCTTATGTACATCAACCATGCAAATTCAAATTAGGTCAGTGCACTAAAGCACTTCCATGGTAGATAAAAGTGAAGGTGGACTACACCACTCCTTATTTGGGACCCAAATCTATAACACCACACTATAACATGCTTCTACAAGAAAAAGACATCCATTGTAATTAGTGTAAACAACAAGGTTGACCGTTATGTATGTAAAAACCATTAAAATTTTAAGTATACACTTCCTTTGATCCAAGAATTCATGAACAACAAATGTCACCTGAACACAACCTGGAATATTCCAAAAATACCTTGAAATCCAACAAAATCCCTTGCAACAACTTTCACTTGAGGAATGAACACACCCATTACACTCAAAGAACTCTACCATATACTATAACTTAAGAAACTAACTTCTGAGGAACCAAACCTAAACCAAATTTAATTAAAGAAAAATACCAAAAATATCAACACACTTTCAGATCTGCAAGATCTTAAACCCAACTATGAAGAAACACAAAGCACAAAAATTTCTCTTAGACACCTCTACCATACAAAGTTCACACATTGGTGAACATAACTTCTTTTGTACAATGATCCAACACACCAAATTTTTGATACAACACCTCCAATAAGAATATCTAAAATGCATAGGAAAATCTTAAACCTAGAAGAAATGTGGAGCAACACTAGAACCCTACTCTTCAACCCAAAACACATTGCAACTCACTATTTCCTCTTTTTATCAAATTTTCTCAAAAGCATTTGGAAACCAAGCACCACGAACACATCCTCATCATCACCATCACGTCCCCAGCCATAGAAAAAATCTTATTAAAGCAACAATAGAGGTTGACACCAGTAGCTTACTAATGAAAAATAATGCAACTAATCAAAGCATCATAAATGCAACAACACATACTTTTGCAAAAATATTCTTCTCATACAGTTGACACCAATGAAAACATAATCTTGTTGACACCAATATTCCAATACCAAATTATCATACTTGCAACACCCTATCCATCAGAGAAAACTAAAACTTAGGACTATTTATGACATCCCATTTTGTCTCAAGAAACTCAAGGTTCTTTTTTTAGATATTCTCTATGTCTTTATGTGTATCATTCCTTAGAGTATCTTCATCTTGGTTCTTCTCCCTCTTTCTTTTTAGTTTCCTAAATTTAGAATACCTGATTATAGTACCAAATATAGAATAGTTTATAATCCCATAGGTGATAGAGACAATAAAACTCATTGCATTATCGAGCTCAACCATCTCCTCCTTTAGTAAATCACTTTTACTGTTTGAGTCAATTCAATAAACCCTCCCCTATAGATCCTTAATCTAGTGCTCAAAATTTTGGATGGGTTTCTACCTTAATCACTTTTACTGTGAGACCTGATAGAATATTTTGATGCCTTTAATATCACTCACATCATACAAAGATTCAATTAGAGAGAAAATGCTCTGGCTACTACTGCTAGTGCTCTAGAACCATTAGGTGCTTCCTATCTAACAAGGTTTATTGTTGAGTTCGTAGAGTTTCCCTTAGTTCCTAATAATGCTACTAATTTAAAGGTTTTCAAAGATGATCCTCATATATTGGAATTCATCACTAATGCTAGTATCTTCAAGGCATATATAATTGAAAAAATAGATCACCTGGATGGAAAAAATCAAGATGAAGAATTAGCTCAAGAAAGGGATAATAATATTTTAGGAATAATTGAGCTAGAAAGATTATTTGATGTGGATCAAATAGTTTGGCAGAAGACCTACCTAAAACTGAAAAAGGATAGTCTGAATTGTGTAATCTAAATACTAGGGAAGATTCAAAGAATGTGTTTATAAGGAATGTATGTACTAAGGAAGAACGAAGAAATATTTCTCTGTCACTTAGGGATTATTGGAAAGTTACAACATGGGAATACAAAGAGATGAAGACTTATGACACTTCCACCATTATTAATACAATTTTGTTAAACCTGACACAAAGCCTTTCTAGTAGAAATAATGGCCTATAAATGCACTTTTGGAACATTTGATTCAAAATGAAGTACAAAAGCTTCTCTCATCTTAAATAATTTTTCCCATTAGACATTCTACCTAGGTGGAAAAACTAGTGCTAGTTAGAAAGAAGATGAGAGATATTTGGTTGTGTGTGGATTTCTAAAATCTTAATAAGGTGTCTAAAAAATATAATTTTCCCCTGCCTTCATTGGATAAAGTGATATAAATTGGTAATGGTTCATAGATGATGTATTTCTTGGATGAATTATCTGATTATAACTAGGTAATGGTTAGGAAGGAGGTTGGAAAAATACCCCATTCACTATAAAGTGGGGAACTTTCCCCTACAGAAAGATGTTGTTTGAATCAATAAATGTTGAAGCCACATTCCAAAAAGCTATGGATTATGCCTTCTGAGATTTGGTAGGCAAGTTCATTATTATATATATCGACAGCCTCATGGTATTTTCTAACAATAGAGATCATGTCCATGATCTCAAAGAAATATTACAAAAGTGTGAATCTTACGAAGTTTCATTGAATCCTAAGAAATGCATTTTTTGGGTGACTAAAGGAAAGTTGTTAGGACACATTATTTTTGAAAGAGGTATTTCAATAGACTTAGATAGAGTAAGTGCCTTACTCAAGTTATAGCCCACAAGAAGTAAGAAAGAATTAAAGTCATACTTCAACAAGATCAATTTCGTCTAGAAGTTTAACACTAGGTTTGCCAAGATAGTGAAACTACTCAATGATATATTGAAGAAAGATACAAAGATCTAGTGGACAAGTGAGAATAAGCTCTCATTCAAAATTATGAAAGCTACAATTGTAGAAGCATCAGTGCTAATAAATATGGCTTATACTAAATCATTTTATATTTATTCTTTTTCTTCCAGTCATACATGTGCATCGACATTGACAGAAAGGGGTGAGAATAAAGAAGAAATTTCAATTTCTTCCATGAGTGCTCCCTTTAAAGAGGTAGAGAGCTAAGATACATGGATCTTGAAAAACAACCTTTCTTTTTGGTAAGGATATAAGAAAATTTAGACACTACAATCTTAGAAGTATAGTCAAGGCAATTATGCTCAATGCCACAGTAAAAATGCTATTAATGCAAAGTGAGATCAAAGGAAAAAGAGCCAAGTGGGTTACAATCCTGCAAGAGTTCAATCTAGAGATTATAACCATGAAGTTGGTTTGTAGGAAAGCATTAGTTAAATCTATTGCTAAGATTGATCCACAAATCTCTAGCCAGTATTATACTATGGACGTAGAAGAGGGTGAGTGCAGGATTATGGGGGTCCAAAAAGTGACAATATGATTGTAGTCACCGGAAAAGTATCCCTTCTACTTTTCCTAGGTTTTTTGGTCCCTCCTTGTGAGTTAGGCTTAATGTTACCTTGATTTAGTGTTGTAATGTGGTTGACACATTCATATTCATTATTTTACCCTTGTGAAGTAATAAATTTAAATGGTACCTTGATAAAGTGTTGTGACACAATTTCACACTTTTCTAAGGTTTAGTTAATTGAATAAACCTAATGAACCTCTTTTAATCAAAATAAAAATTAATCTTTCCTTATTTTAAGTGTTGTAACACATTTTCACACTTTTCTAGGCTTGTCATTAATAATTGGGCTTTCTTATGCTTTAATTGGCCTTATTTTGCATCCATAAGCCTCATTTATTGTATTTTTTCAAGGATAATCTTGATGCCAACTATCATCCAATCATAATTCAAGTGTTTCTGATTTGAATGGCCCAAATTTAGTGATCTAGGACTCATTCACCACCTTGAAAAATGATTCCTACCTAGATCTTTTGGACTTGAACCAGGTTTCACACATTTATAAGCATTTTTAAAATTGTTCTCAAAAAGTAAGCCTAGTGGGACTCATTCGTCACCTTGGGTGAAGGAGTCATGTGTGACCCAAAATCAAAATTATTTCAAATTTTTGGTGGGATTTTATTCTCCTAGATTTGGCATTGGCTTGTAGTGTTGTAATTTTCGGAAATTTTGCATAATTGAGTATAAATACAAGGTTCTTTCTCTAATTTTACACCTAGCAAGTTGAATAAGCATTCCTAATAGAAAATTATGTTCACATGAGAATTCAACTATCTTCAAGAGAATTCAAGAGCACATTATCAAGTGTTTTAGAGCATTCTTCAATCATCAATCATCATGTTGTTTTAGAGCCAACAATTGTGGTGTAGGATTTTTTGATTCAAGCAAGTCTTTCCATCAAGATCTATCATTATTAATAAAGAATCAAGGACTATCCATTGGAGCCATTACATGCATGTTTGCAACCTCTTATTTCTAGGTTTTGGTCTAGGTGGTATATTTCCTAAGGAGCAATATTGGAGAAAATTTGGAAATCATTCAAAGTTGTCAAAGTTGTCATCAAGCCTTGAAGAACATTGGAGGAGATCTATAGGTTACAAATCAGAGATCTAGATTTGAAAACTAGTCAAGAAGTATAGAGCAAATAGAGAAGAGTAGGATAAAAATTTGAAGCTCTAGAAAAGTCTACCTAGATTGATTCACCACTTATGGTGAATGAGTCCTAGTTTCAGTCAATTTTAGATCTTTGTCGATTTGCATACCCTTTTGCTAGATTCTTGTTCTCGCACAATTTTCCAAAAAATGTATTGATTCATTCAGCTTGGAAAATGAGACCCAATCAACATTAAAAATAGAATTTCTAGTGATTCAGACCTCCATTCAGCCATCTCCAATTTTCTAGGTGTACGCCTTCCTATCTTTAGTTTTTGTTTCATTTTATTCACTTTTCTAGGTCATTTCATTATGCATTATATTAAATTAGTGTTTAGTATTTCATTATCTTTTCCAAGTCTAAAATTGGTGGTGAACCCCTTATTATTCTACTTTTAGCCCCTAGGACAACCCTATTGCAAGATCTTAATCTCTTTTTCTTTGAGATCTCTATGGCTATCCTTGAATGGAATAGCTTTGAGTGGTGTGATAGCACTTATCCTTCTCATCTGATCATCCACATTTTCTTAGGTTTTATTTTGTTGAACCTTCATTTAAAACATCATAAATCTGATTTGGAGTGCATTATCATCCTAGATTTTCATTTCATTAATAGTGTGTTAGGGTTTGCATTGGTTAATTGGCATTCTATAGTTTCAAATTTTGTATTAGTGAAAGCTCATATAGCTTGTATTTTTGCATTTCATTTCATTGAAAATAATTCAAAATCTACATTTTGATCTCACATACAGATCACAAAACATAAAAAGCATAAAAGTCAATTGAAAAACTCTATTTTTTTATAAAAACATCCTCACTAGGACTCATTTGCCACCTTGGGAAAATTATTCCTTGTGTATATTTTGTACTACATTTTCTAGCATTTAAAGTTATGTTTCTAAGTTTCTATTTAATGTTATTTCCTTTCAGTTTTAGTTTACATATTTTTTGTTTAATCCAATTCATTGCATCTAGTTTCAATTACTTCATCTTTTGCATTGCTTAAATTCAAAATTGCATTTCATTTCACATTGTTGCATAGTTTAGAATCTAAAATTTGCATCATGGACATGTGCTTTAGTATTATTTGGATGTCCTTAAAGTCCTTAGAGGATGCGTCAAGTGATTTTGGAAATGACCTTAACAAAATTGAACTCACTCATGCTCACTCAACTCTTAATGCATGTCCTCATGATGTTGACATCATTGGAGAAGATGATGACAACATGAATAAGTTCCTAAATGATTTCCTTAACAACCTTGAAGCCAGTGCATCCTTTTACCCATCAATGAAACAACCAACACCCCCTACAATACCACCTCTTGAGATGTTTGGTTACTTACATCCTAAAATGAAGTTAAAAGATGAACCTAAGTTCCCTATAGTAGGTGAACCCGGTTCCTCTAAACAAGCAAATAATCAACCACCCTATGGTAAAAAAGTGACAAAAAATCCCATCAATCTAGAAGACACACATGGAGAAGTCTTTACAATCTTGAGAAAACAAGGATGTGATACAACAAGTGAACATGAAATTCATCAACTCCTAGAGCAAATACCAACCAATGAAAACACAAAAGGGTTAGGATATCAAGATCCTCCTCACAACATAAGTGTTCCTAAAGAATACCTAAGGATTCATAGTGATGGCACAATTATCTTACATTCCCATCTCAATATGAATGTCCTTCCTAAAGAACAACCAATGACTCATAACAATGAAAATAAGGACAAGATCACCTTAGGTCCTTTTCCTCATAATTCAACCAAAGAATTTGGTGAATCTAGCAAACATAAAAGGCCTTACAAACTCAAGAAATTAAAATTTCCTTGAAGATGAGAGAACATTAAAAATACTTCTAAACCAAGGACTTATACTATTGCCACCTATGAAAGACAAGCTAATATTATACCCTAAAGATGCAAGGGTTCCACATTGTTGATACCAAATAACTCTTGGACATAGTATTGATGAGTGTCGTGAATTAAAATTCATCTTGAGTAAATATCACTTCAATAACAACAATTGCTATCCAGTGATTCCATAACATCCCTCTTCCTCAACCAATTTTCATGTAATGGTTTTAGAATATTTTATTCTCACTATTACATGAGATTTCCCATCACCTACCTTAGCTTATTCTTGTATTGCACTAAGTGGGGGAAAGAAGTAGTCAACCTTGTCCTAGTAATGCATTTTTCATTGTCCTTTAGGTTCATTGTCTACCTTCCACTTATAAAGACTAAGACTGGGAGGTGGACAACCTGCTCATAGGTTGACTTGCATGTGCCTTACTAGTCTTTCAGATCTTTCATTTGTGTGATTGCATGCGCATATTTTGATCCCCTATGACATTTTGTTTGATGTTCTCTCTCTCTTTGTGACATTCCTCTATTTGCACCTTCATTCTTCTCTATGTCATCAATCTTTTGCTTTTCATTTGTCCTGTGTTTTCCTTTTGGGGATGATGCAAGGCATTAATAAATTCATGTCTCCTTCATGTTAACCCAAAATGATTTTCCTTTTCTTTTACTTTTGCATTTGTCTTGTGTTTTCCTTTTGGGGATGAAGCAAGGCATTGAGAAATTCAAGTCCCTACCATGTTGACCTAAAAGTTTTTTCTGTGTAGTGTAGGAAAATGAATTTTCACACTTGTTTGGGCTTCCTTGCTTTATTTATCCCTATTTATGTCTTAATTGGTCCTATTTTGCATCCACAAGCCTAATAAATGGCATATTTTTATATCTAATCTTGACAAACATCAAAGGATAAATGATAATTTAATAATTTTGGTTGTCTCTAATTTTTGGGTCAGGGCTAATTCGCCACCTAGGGTGTCTTTGTCCCCCAAGAGTTTGGGGACCCTGATTTCAAGGAATCTTAATTGTGCCCCTTTTTGGAGTCTATGCCCCGAGATTTGAGCCTCAAGACTAAGACACCACCTAGGGCATCTTAGTCATCCTTGGCTTATTTTTAGGATTTAATTTCAAATCTTGGTGGGATTTAGCCTCCCTTAATTAATGAATTCATATGTCAGCTTGTTGTGGTGTAATTTCAAGATATTAAGCATAGATAAGTATAAATACAAGGTTCATTCATTAATTTTCATATCCAAGAATATAAGAATTTTGTGAGAGCATTCCTAATAGAATAATTGATTTCACAAAAGCATTCAAGAGAAGTTTTGTCAAGCATTTGGAGCCATCATCAAGATTCAAGCATCATATCAAGGATATTCTTGCATTATGTGTTTTTTTGTGCTAACATTTGTGATGTAAGGTTTTGATTCAAGCAATAAATTCAAGTCCAAATCTATCAAGCAATTCAAGTCAATATCTACATAAAAGCTAGCCATCTCACACAAATTTGCAGATTTTACAAGGGTTTGGTGAGTTACAACATAACGCTTTGTTCATTCATCATTTCCTTTCACTATTCTATTTCATTTCAAGGTGTAATTACCAACAAGGGGTTTGACCAAGGAAAACCCCCACTTCCTAATAATCGAAAAGTTTTTAGTCTCTTTCATGTTTGTGTTTGCTAATTTAGGTTGAAGACTTGGAGATCATTTGAAGTGAAAAGTTGCAAAAGTTGTAAAGTTGCATTGCAAAGTTGACATCTCCATAGAAACTCACCTATAGGCCAGATTCAAAAGTTTTAGGACCAAAGATCTATGGAGAAGAAAGTGTAGACTTTGGACCTGAGGATTACATTTGGAGATTTCCAAAATCTAGAATGGGACTAAGTCGCCACCTAGTGTGTCTTGGTCCTCCACGGGGAATTTTTCAGAGATTCTTGTAATCATGTTATAGTATATGAAGATTTCTCATTTCCCTCAAAAAATAGTAGCAAGACTAAGTCAATAGTAAGGGTGTCTTTTTCCTCCCTAGCATATTTTGATAACATTTTTGCATTTTCAGAATCCTCATCACATTTCCAGACTTCTCAGGTACACATACCCTAACTTTCTATTGCTTAATTTCATTATTTTCACACTACATTTGACTTACATTACTAGGTTTTGTAGGTTGAATGTTAAGTTATATTTTCCAAGCTTTTGCTTAGTGGTGAACCCCTTGAACCTTAAAGATCCCCCCTTGGTCTTCCTCATTGAGAATTGACTCTACACTTGGTGTTGTTAGTCAATCCAATTAGGGTTCCTAGGGAATATTTGCATGATTGTGTGAGAAAGGTGGGGTTTTCTATAACTATAGTATCATCATCTCTCTCATTTTTCCCTATTAATCACTTTGTTTTCACTCTCTTTGTGTAATTCTTCTAGTTCTATGTGTATTTTGGGAATGATGATAGTTTCAGCTCTCTAAAAACAACATTGCAGCAACATATTGATCCCAAATCCATAGATCTCTTATGTGTTTGGTGTTTTTTGGGGAAACCCCTCTCTTTTTTTTACATGACATAGCTTCACTTGGAAAAATATGGCTTGGAACAGGGCTTCCCAAGTTAGCTTTCATGTCTTATTTATTGTTTGCATTTATCATTTGCTACTTTAAAGTAATTGATCACACCATGATGTTTTGAAATTTCTTTAATGTGGGGGCATACATTTGCATTATTATTTTGGATTTTTCTCTTCATGGTTCAAAGTGTAGTTTTCTTACTTTATACGATGTGTTTTATCTTTGTGGATGATATTGAGTGTGATGTACTTCAAGAGTGTGATATCTCTTAGCATATTACATTCCTCTTGGTGGCTTGATGCAACACACTACATGCCCTAAGTTGCAAATCTTTTATTCTTTGATTGGTCCTCTCTTGGTGACATTAGGCACGATGTCCCCTAAGTTAAGACCTTGCATGAACTAAGCAAAAGGGTATGTGCAAGATCATGGGGGTCCAAAAAGTGGCAATGTGAAAAAAGGCATTTTAAACACATCCAAAAATGCAAAATTCATGCCTTTGATTTTTTGCAAGCCCAAGTACAATATCCCTTTTGTTTAAACCAATCTTTATAAATGTGTTGGGCCTGATCGTGACCAAATGCTTTATTTTATAAATTATAATATTCTTTTAGTAGATTTATCATATACAAAATAAATTAAAAAACATTATACTAATATTTATTAATTTAATATTATATCATAGTATATTTAATATATTATAATATTATATTTTATTATAATATTTATATAATATTAAAGATAATATTAAATTTATTATATTTTATGATTATATTATATTATAATATATATATATATATATATATTATATTATAATTCATATAGTATATACTATACATAATATAATGTATATTATATTATAATATAATATATATGTTATATATATTATAAATAATATAATATATCTTATATATTTTATATTATAATATAATGTATATTAAATATATATAATATAATATAATATATTTATTATAAATAATATAATATATATATTATATATATTATAATATATATAATAATATATATTATATTAACTTTTAAGAAAATCCACCTACAGTTAAATATGGTCGAGTCTTGGACCCAACCATTTTATGAAAAATTCTATAAAAAAGGAAATGAATATTTGTTTCATGTGCTATAAAGAAAAAGGAAAAAACCAAAATTTTGACTTGCTTCTTATATGTGTGTGGTTTCAACTGTGGAACTTAGATATTTGTTCGAAAAATATGAAATTGCTAAAAAATCTATCAAATTTCTAAGGTATGTTTGGTTTTTTTCAATTTTTATTCAATTTATATTCATTTTGTTTTTTTGTTTTTGGAATTTTAGTCAAAAATAGGGTAAATTTGATAGATTTTTTATTACATGAAAACCATTGTTAATTTTGAATTTCTTTTTATCAATTAATAGATTTTAAAAATGGATCAAAATGAAAATACTAACCTTGCACAAGATGAAAACCCTAACCCCATGCAAAATGAAAACCCTAATCCTGCACAAAATGAAAACCCTAATCCTGCAAAAAATGAAAACCCTCCAAATCCTCCTTCACCGCAACCATTGCTTCCAAATCAAAATGTGCCAACAATACATGAGCCATTTCATAGAAATTTAGATCAATTAAGAAAATTATGTCAAATCTATGAGACACTCGATGAAATATCAGACATGAAAAACACTTTGGAAACAATCATTTTAAATGTTGAAACTTTGGAAACTTAGCATAATATATTTGTAGTGGCAAGAGGAACAAAGAAAATTTTATGTTGATTGGTTGTCATATCATGAGGTGAAGGATCTTGATATTCAGAAATCCCAACTAGCCCAGTTATTCATTGATTAGAGAATGAGAGAGCCTGTTAACGTACAAAAACCAAAATTTTCAATTAAATGGTGCACCCATAGAGGCATATTAGATAATTCTTGGAGACGTTGGTGGATGGTTTTTGATAAACCACCCAACAAAAATCTTGATGTCCCTTAGTATTTTCTCCGAAAATTATATGTTGAGTTTGTGCTAGGGAAACATGTCAATTACTTTGACATGTGATATTTCCACAGTTTTGGTAGAGGGATGCAATGAGATAGAGCTAGGGCATGCCAAGTCACCCCAATTTGTCCTCCTCCACCTATTGCTGCTCTGATTCCATTACCTTACCCTGAGATTGTTGTAGATGCAAGAAATCTGAGCATTTATGCGTTACATTCATTGAGTGATCATTTGGTCATGTAGAGCCATCATGTTGTGTAGCCATTTGATGGTACATCCCATCATGTTGGTGCTACACAACTGCACCTAATACATCCCAACATGATGGTGGTGTACCTGCTACAATAGCTCCCACTGGTACACCGTCCTCTTTGGGACATATTTGTGTGCCTCATCATTGCATGATGTGCAACAATTTATGTTTAGTCCTCTTTGATGGTCCACTGAGGCTGCAATAGACACATCCAAGTATGAGGTTCATGATATGTTGGATGTAGGAGTTGATAGAGAATGGAGTGGATCATTTGTATGAGAAATATGGGAGGACTGGTAAGACTTAAAGTAATTTCATTGTGTGTTTTATGTAAATTATTTCATAGTTTATGAGAGATATTTGTACTAACAAATGTTTATGTGCTAGAATATTTAACTATTGTTGACAAAGGAGAAAATGTCAGAAGTGTAGGAGGCTACACAGACTGCCATTTAATTTTCCTTAGAGAATTAGTGTACGGTAAATTATTTAAATTGTTATTTTAGATGTTAATCTTTGAAATCTATTATGTTTACATACATGTTCTGCATATATTGATATTCTAATGTAATCTTTTCTTTTTATGCAACAACTTGGTTCTTATACAACCTTGTTGACTGGGTCTGACCCATTGGATGAAGTTGCACAATAGGTATATATATATTTTATTATTGACATTATAATTATATGTGCATGTGCATTTACATTCTTGTCATTTTTTATATAGGAAACCATCTTAGTTGTTACATCCACTATGAGCCCATCTAGTGTCATAACATCACAACAGGTATGTGTTTATTTTATATTGTAGCTCAGTTACGTTTAGATAGGAGTAGATATGTGATTAGTAGATATGATTATTTTTCAAAAATTATATTTTAATTTGTATCATTTTTATTTTATCTACTATAGTCCTCTTTTTGACTCAGAACTGTGATGAGTGTGAGACCATTACTTTATATGAGGACTCTTGATCATCCTAAGGGACAATCATATGTAGAATACCTTGCAGAAATGAGAGCAAGATTCAAGGTAAACAAGAATTGAATTATTGATATAATAGAGTACATGTATACTAATTTTGATGTTAAATTTGTAATTTATAAATGATGGTATATAAGTTTCTATTTACTAGTCTATTTTGTCAACCATTCACATAACTAATGTAATTTGTGGTTTGAAATGTTATTATGTAGGGAAATTTAGAGCAACTAAATTCTTTGAGGAGACTCGATTTTGATGGTCCAGCACAAGATTAGGATATGATATAGATTGACATGTACTTAGGGTTTGATAGATCTTGAGATGGCATATATTCCACAATTTGTAAAACTTATTGTAAATCTTGTTTTAAGTAGGCATATGCCAAATTTGTATGCGCAAAAACACAATTATTCTACAGTTTGATATATAAGAATTTATATTCGATCTAATTTGTTCCTCGTGTGCATGTCTTTCTACTTTGAATTTTCAAAATAGAATGTATAATTATCTTAGAATGGTTTAAAGTTATGATTGATACTATATGTTATAGATTAATGAAATTACAATTTAATAGAACTTATGAATTACAATTGGTAATACATCTATTTCTTTGAGGAGTTTTTCAAACAATTCATTGCCTTTTCTATTGTACCACATTTTTCATACATTTCTACCAATACATTTCTATCAAACACTCATTTTGTGAATACCCATGATTTCAAGCTTTGTTGAATGAATTTACATTTGACATTATTTTGTTTTTTAAACTCGTGTAATGAAGTGTGCAGCTAATTTTTATTTCAAAAGAAGTTAAAATTAATGAAAAGTGGATACAACTTAATGAAATGCATTTCATGTTATAGTGTTCATTCGAAAGTAATATAATCATCTTGATAAAAATCAATGTTACTTAATGTTCATTCAAGCTTAATAATATGTAAAAGGTATAAAATAATCTTGAGTAAGAATCAATATCTTCACAAAAACAACTCAACCCACAAAACAAAAGGTGTTTCAGACACCCATTACCCTTCTCTTTAACATATATCAAAACCTAATGTTCTTGTTTTGGAACAACCCCACTAAAATTGAACTATTACACTAAACAAGGGTCCAATTAGCCCAAATTTACAAAACAACTCCTTTAAAATTGTTTCCCCTCCAAGATTCATTTGGAAATTCTCTGACTAGGCTATAAACATCCAAATTCCAAAACTATCATCCTTGTAAATGCTGACATCTAAGTCACTCAATTATGAAACCCTCATTTTGCCTAGATTATAAGAGGGTTTATTGAAAGTATGCATTCCCATACTTATATCACTCAAAAAACACTTCAAACATGTTTATAGGAGTCTGTATATGCTTAATACACCTTTATAAATTGCTGCCCCAATAGATTTGAATCACTAACACCCTTAAACCTCCCAATTTCACTCAAAAACCACACTTTTCACATCTAGGGAATCATTCCCAAGCCTAAATTGACCTCCCCTACTCTCCCAAACCCTTCTAACATCTAATTCCTACCTAATTGGGCCATTCCACTAAGCCACAACAAATACAATATATGGAATGGCTAATTCTTTCATTTTAAAGTCTTCAAAACCCTTAAACTGGTTACACAGACCTGTTAACAGTAAATTTACTGTTGAAAATAGAATGACGGGAGCGATGGGAGCGGGAACAAGAGTGAGCGAGCAGGAAAAGTCAGGATTTGAATCTTTGAATAGTTTAGAGGGCGAGGGTTCGAGGGAATATCAGGAAAATGCAGAGATTTCTTCGAGTTCTGAGAAAGGTAAGTCAGGTTCTATTGAAAAGGATGTCCACGAAAAAGTCCAGGTGGATCCAGGTGGAAAGGATGGGACTTCTGTCTCCAAGGCTGTCGTGGAAATGTCAAAAAAGGGGAATGAAAAAGGTAAAATGTGGACTTCGCTGTTTGGTGTTAAGCCAAATGACAAATCATCTTTTCCCCCTTTGCATATTCTTTCTGATCCGGGGTCTAGAAAGTTTTCTATTTTTGTGCCGGATGAAATCATAGACCATGATATTGCTAGGATGGAGAATGTTTTGGTTGGAAAATTTTTGGGTCCTAGACCTAATATTGAAGTGGTAAGGGATTTTTTAAAGAATAAATGGAAAACCAGTGGTCTGGTTTCTGTGGCGGCACTTCCTAGGGGTTTTTTTTCCTTTCAGTTCACTTGCAAAGAGGATTCCAGGGCTGTCCAGAGTGGGGGCCCCTGGATTATCGAAAAGTATTCCTTGGCCCTCAAGAAGTGGTCTTCTAGGGTAGATCTATCTGACTCAATCTTTGAAATGGTGCCGGTCTGGGCTAGATTGCCTGGTCTCCCCTTGGAGTATTGGAATATTGACATTTTCAATGGGATTGCTAGTTCTTTTGGAGAACTTTTGTCCATTGACTCAATGACCGCGACTAGAAAGTGTTTGGTCTTTGCTAGAATCTGTGTTGGGGTTTCTCAAAATGCTAATCTCCCCTCTTCAATTGATATCCAATCCAAGCTGGGGGTGTGGAAGCAAGCTATTGAATTCGAGACAACACCCTTTATCTGTTTCAAATGCCAAAAATATGGGCATTGGGCAAAAAAGTGTCCGCTTAATAATAAAAGTGAAAAGGAGAAAGTTACCAATCCTAAGACTATCTGGAAAAAAAATTAGAGGAGGAGAAGCATATGCCTATCCCAGATGCGAAGGAGAATCTTGAAAGACACACTTCTACTCAAGATCTGAAGGAGAACCATAATTGCTTGCAAAAGGATGCTTGCCCTGGGTCAAATTGTACTTGCTCTCTCGATCCTAAGGATCCTAAATACTTGATTTCACCACATGTGGATAGAAAGGAAGAAAATCATTCTGTGGAGGGAGCCTGTGATACTCTGAAGAAGGCTAAAACAAGAGATGAAGATACGGGTATTGTTTCGTCTTCACCTCTGATGATGGCTGGCTGTTTGAATATACCCGGTTTGGAGGAAATACCCATTAAGGGTTTGTCCCTGGAGATAGGACTTCCTATCCTCTCTCATTTTCCTTATGATAACCCTTGCTCAAAAGGGGTACAGGATCAGGAAGTGGTGAAGGATACTTATGAGACCCAAAGCATGAATTTGAAAACACCTAATGTCAATACTTCGGAAGCCAAGAATGGCTTAATGGATACCCTCCCTTGGGACCAGAGGTTGTTTTTTGAGAAGGATGGGGAACCAGGAAGAGAGCTGGAAAGCCAAGATGAGACTGAATGGGAGGAGGTTATTTCAAATTCAAAGCCAAAGAAGGAAAAAAAGAAGAAAATGGAAACTTCTAGTGGAATGGTTACCAGAACTAGGGCCAAGGCGGATTGTGGGAGTATCAAGCCTTGCCAGGGAAGGAGATCAGAAAAATGGCAAAGGGAGCAAGGCAGCCTTTAGGATATTGCAGATGGGATCCAAATGACCATCCCAGAGATACTTCAATCCCTAGGTAAGAAATGAAAATTATGTCATGGAATATAAGAGGGCTGAATAGCCGTCATAAAAAGGATGTTTTGCAAAATTTTGTTAGGGACCACAAACCTGATATTCTTCTTGTTCAAGAAACTAAAATGCCTAAAGATAAAGTAGAAAGCCTTAAAAATTTTCAGAACTGTGCGGCTCATGGAAATAGTTTTGCGGGTGCTTCGGGGGGAATTGTTACTTTTTGGAACAAGTTGTTTATTAAAGGTGAGCCCTTAATGGAGAATGGTAATTTAGTGGCCACTAGATTTACCCACTTAAGAGATAATTTTTACTGGATTCAATCCAATATTTATGCCCCGAATTGTAAGAATGCTAGAAATTCTTTTTGGTCTGAGTTATCTGGTTTTCGAAGATGTTTTGCTAATGAACACTGGATGGTCATGGGAGACTTCAATACTCCTCTCCTGAATGATGAGAAATTTGAGGGTTCTCAAATCAACTGGGATAGTAAATCAGGTCTATATGACTTCATTAACAGTAATGCCTTAATAGACCTAGACCTACAAGGGGCTTCTTATACCTGGACCAATAGGAGATTAGGGCCTGATTTGATCCAAGTGAGACTTGATAGGGCCCTTGTTTTTGGTCAATGGTTTATAGACTATTTTTGTGCTTTCAGAGCCTTGTCAAGGGTGGGATCTGATCATTTTCCCATTTGTCTTTTGGCGGATCCTACTAAGGTGAAAAAGAACTTCCCTTTTAGATTTGAAAAATTCTGGCTATCTCATCCTCAAATTTTTGAGGAAATTAGTAGATGGTGGAATATTGATATTACTGGCACAGTGATGTTCAGGATTGCTAAAAAATTAAAGGAAGTGAAAAATAATGTGAGAAGATGGAAAAAGGAAGCCTTTGGGAATATTTTTGGAACTAAGACAGAAATTCAAGGCAAAATTCAGGAGATCCAGGCTAAAATCCAGAAATGGGGGTACATTGACAATTACAGAGAAAAGGAAAATGAAATTCTCATTCAATTACATGACATCATTGCTAAAGAGGAATTTTTTTGGTGGCAAAGATCCAGGGTTTCTTGGTTGACTGAGGGAGATAGGAATACCATATTTTTTCATTTGTCTGCTTCGAAACATAGGGCTACTAATAGAATCGGTCACATTGATGTTAATGGGATGAGGTTTGGGGAGGAAGATGATATCAGGGAACAGGTTGTCCTTTTCTTTAGCAACCTTCTTTCTTGTAATGGAGAGATTGTTCCTGAAGCTCAAGATTCCTTGATCGAGGCTATACCTTAGGTGATTGGTCAAAATGAAAATTCTTTAATCACTGCTATTCCTTCCAAGGCTGAAATAAGGAAAGTTGTTTTCTCTTTTGATGGTAACAAAGCTCCTGGACCAGATGGATTTCCCTTATTCTTCTTCCAAGTGTTTTGGGAAATTGTTGAGTTGGATGTTGTGAATGCTATCAAGGAATTCTTTGGATCAAGATGATTGTTGAAAGAACTGAATGCTACTTTTGTGGTCCTTATTCCAAAAAAACCTGTGGCTTCGAAGTTTCAAGCTTTTTGGCCAATTAGCATGTGCAATTCTATTTATAAAATTATCTCG
>VDFB02281492.1:415702243-415724028 GCA_007258455.2 Sequoia sempervirens
AAAAAAAACCTAGTAGTTTGGAAACTACATTCAATTTAATACATACTCTATTCTTACATATTTTTGAAATAATATAGATAACTTATTCAAATTTTTATGTCAAGTTGCCTAACTCTGATTTTTCTAAATTTTTGACTACTTAAGGGCCTATTTTTTCCATGATGATCCTGCACATACCCTCTTAATTCTCCTTACAAAGTTGACTTCCACATCAAGATCCTCCTGATCTAATTCCTTGATCTCCTTTGATTTACAAACCTTAAAAGGTCTACACTTTTGCACCACTATTTGTACCAAATTCTCTCATCTCAAAAGTAGTTAAAGAACCATATAACTAATCTCTAGTATATTGATTCAAATTTGAAAATTCCTAAATAGTAGAAACTTTATGACTATAAGATTTAGTAAGAGTTCTAAGAATTTTCTTTTACCACTTCTAGTTCTTTAAGTTCTCCACCAAGACATATGATTGAGCTGACAACTTCATCTACCCTTTGCATATAGCTTGTAATATTTTCTTCTTTATTCATTCGTAGGTTCTCAAACATGATCTTCAAATTTTGTATCTTAGCTTCTTTTACCTTATCATCTCCTTCATAAATGCTTTCTAGGTTTACCCAAACATCTCTAGCAATTTTCTAACTCATAACTTTTAGCAATTTAGAAATAGTATGGCCATTTAAGAGAGCATACCTTGCTTTACAATTGCTTTCATAGGCTTGGATCTCATCAATATTACTTGGACCATTTGTAGGTTCAGTGTATCCATTCTTAATATAATTGTAGACATCAAATCCAAGATAAACCAAAAAACCTTCCATCCTTATCTTCCATAATGCATAATCTATTCCCTCAAACACAAGGATCTCTTTCTTGTGTGCCATCCCAAATCTTCCTCAAGTGATCAAGATTTATTCCAAGGAACTTGGATCTGGTACCAATTTTGAATGCACATGACAACTAAGAGGGGTTGAATCAGTTGTTCCTTGAAACATCAAAACCCTCATAAACATTCAGATTCACTTTCATTCAATTAACCCTTAGAATGTTATAATAATTCACCATTAAAAGTAATTAGTATAAACTAAAACTCAATCAATAACATGCACAAGAGAAAACTATATTTACGTGGAAAACCCAAGATGGGAAAATCCATGGTGAGGATTAGCTCACAATATAAAGTAATATAAACATTGAATACAGTAGAGCTCACTGCCAAAGGGTCACTATTATAATATAAAATAAGATAGAAAAGAGTGTCACAATGAGAAACCTATCTCAAAGCAATATAAAAATACACCACAACATCACCAACACCTTTGCAGTACCTCTGTAGAATTGTAGATGCATTCTACTCACTACATCTAACAGTATAACACATGAAATATTGCACTACACTTCCCAAATTCATACTCTAACACTGTGCAATTTGCAACATTCACATCATACTCATCTCTCTTCACATCCCTCAACAACTCAAATTATAATTTTATCATATTCAACCTTGAAACCATTCTCCAAGGTCAGCTTATGTACATCAACCATGCAAATTCAAATTAGGTCAGTGCACTAAAGCACTTCCATGGTAGATAAAAGTGAAGGTGGACTACACCACTCCTTATTTGGGACCCAAATCTATAACACCACACTATAACATGCTTCTACAAGAAAAAGACATCCATTGTAATTAGTGTAAACAACAAGGTTGACCGTTATGTATGTAAAAACCATTAAAATTTTAAGTATACACTTCCTTTGATCCAAGAATTCATGAACAACAAATGTCACCTGAACACAACCTGGAATATTCCAAAAATACCTTGAAATCCAACAAAATCCCTTGCAACAACTTTCACTTGAGGAATGAACACACCCATTACACTCAAAGAACTCTACCATATACTATAACTTAAGAAACTAACTTCTGAGGAACCAAACCTAAACCAAATTTAATTAAAGAAAAATACCAAAAATATCAACACACTTTCAGATCTGCAAGATCTTAAACCCAACTATGAAGAAACACAAAGCACAAAAATTTCTCTTAGACACCTCTACCATACAAAGTTCACACATTGGTGAACATAACTTCTTTTGTACAATGATCCAACACACCAAATTTTTGATACAACACCTCCAATAAGAATATCTAAAATGCATAGGAAAATCTTAAACCTAGAAGAAATGTGGAGCAACACTAGAACCCTACTCTTCAACCCAAAACACATTGCAACTCACTATTTCCTCTTTTTATCAAATTTTCTCAAAAGCATTTGGAAACCAAGCACCACGAACACATCCTCATCATCACCATCACGTCCCCAGCCATAGAAAAAATCTTATTAAAGCAACAATAGAGGTTGACACCAGTAGCTTACTAATGAAAAATAATGCAACTAATCAAAGCATCATAAATGCAACAACACATACTTTTGCAAAAATATTCTTCTCATACAGTTGACACCAATGAAAACATAATCTTGTTGACACCAATATTCCAATACCAAATTATCATACTTGCAACACCCTATCCATCAGAGAAAACTAAAACTTAGGACTATTTATGACATCCCATTTTGTCTCAAGAAACTCAAGGTTCTTTTTTTAGATATTCTCTATGTCTTTATGTGTATCATTCCTTAGAGTATCTTCATCTTGGTTCTTCTCCCTCTTTCTTTTTAGTTTCCTAAATTTAGAATACCTGATTATAGTACCAAATATAGAATAGTTTATAATCCCATAGGTGATAGAGACAATAAAACTCATTGCATTATCGAGCTCAACCATCTCCTCCTTTAGTAAATCACTTTTACTGTTTGAGTCAATTCAATAAACCCTCCCCTATAGATCCTTAATCTAGTGCTCAAAATTTTGGATGGGTTTCTACCTTAATCACTTTTACTGTGAGACCTGATAGAATATTTTGATGCCTTTAATATCACTCACATCATACAAAGATTCAATTAGAGAGAAAATGCTCTGGCTACTACTGCTAGTGCTCTAGAACCATTAGGTGCTTCCTATCTAACAAGGTTTATTGTTGAGTTCGTAGAGTTTCCCTTAGTTCCTAATAATGCTACTAATTTAAAGGTTTTCAAAGATGATCCTCATATATTGGAATTCATCACTAATGCTAGTATCTTCAAGGCATATATAATTGAAAAAATAGATCACCTGGATGGAAAAAATCAAGATGAAGAATTAGCTCAAGAAAGGGATAATAATATTTTAGGAATAATTGAGCTAGAAAGATTATTTGATGTGGATCAAATAGTTTGGCAGAAGACCTACCTAAAACTGAAAAAGGATAGTCTGAATTGTGTAATCTAAATACTAGGGAAGATTCAAAGAATGTGTTTATAAGGAATGTATGTACTAAGGAAGAACGAAGAAATATTTCTCTGTCACTTAGGGATTATTGGAAAGTTACAACATGGGAATACAAAGAGATGAAGACTTATGACACTTCCACCATTATTAATACAATTTTGTTAAACCTGACACAAAGCCTTTCTAGTAGAAATAATGGCCTATAAATGCACTTTTGGAACATTTGATTCAAAATGAAGTACAAAAGCTTCTCTCATCTTAAATAATTTTTCCCATTAGACATTCTACCTAGGTGGAAAAACTAGTGCTAGTTAGAAAGAAGATGAGAGATATTTGGTTGTGTGTGGATTTCTAAAATCTTAATAAGGTGTCTAAAAAATATAATTTTCCCCTGCCTTCATTGGATAAAGTGATATAAATTGGTAATGGTTCATAGATGATGTATTTCTTGGATGAATTATCTGATTATAACTAGGTAATGGTTAGGAAGGAGGTTGGAAAAATACCCCATTCACTATAAAGTGGGGAACTTTCCCCTACAGAAAGATGTTGTTTGAATCAATAAATGTTGAAGCCACATTCCAAAAAGCTATGGATTATGCCTTCTGAGATTTGGTAGGCAAGTTCATTATTATATATATCGACAGCCTCATGGTATTTTCTAACAATAGAGATCATGTCCATGATCTCAAAGAAATATTACAAAAGTGTGAATCTTACGAAGTTTCATTGAATCCTAAGAAATGCATTTTTTGGGTGACTAAAGGAAAGTTGTTAGGACACATTATTTTTGAAAGAGGTATTTCAATAGACTTAGATAGAGTAAGTGCCTTACTCAAGTTATAGCCCACAAGAAGTAAGAAAGAATTAAAGTCATACTTCAACAAGATCAATTTCGTCTAGAAGTTTAACACTAGGTTTGCCAAGATAGTGAAACTACTCAATGATATATTGAAGAAAGATACAAAGATCTAGTGGACAAGTGAGAATAAGCTCTCATTCAAAATTATGAAAGCTACAATTGTAGAAGCATCAGTGCTAATAAATATGGCTTATACTAAATCATTTTATATTTATTCTTTTTCTTCCAGTCATACATGTGCATCGACATTGACAGAAAGGGGTGAGAATAAAGAAGAAATTTCAATTTCTTCCATGAGTGCTCCCTTTAAAGAGGTAGAGAGCTAAGATACATGGATCTTGAAAAACAACCTTTCTTTTTGGTAAGGATATAAGAAAATTTAGACACTACAATCTTAGAAGTATAGTCAAGGCAATTATGCTCAATGCCACAGTAAAAATGCTATTAATGCAAAGTGAGATCAAAGGAAAAAGAGCCAAGTGGGTTACAATCCTGCAAGAGTTCAATCTAGAGATTATAACCATGAAGTTGGTTTGTAGGAAAGCATTAGTTAAATCTATTGCTAAGATTGATCCACAAATCTCTAGCCAGTATTATACTATGGACGTAGAAGAGGGTGAGTGCAGGATTATGGGGGTCCAAAAAGTGACAATATGATTGTAGTCACCGGAAAAGTATCCCTTCTACTTTTCCTAGGTTTTTTGGTCCCTCCTTGTGAGTTAGGCTTAATGTTACCTTGATTTAGTGTTGTAATGTGGTTGACACATTCATATTCATTATTTTACCCTTGTGAAGTAATAAATTTAAATGGTACCTTGATAAAGTGTTGTGACACAATTTCACACTTTTCTAAGGTTTAGTTAATTGAATAAACCTAATGAACCTCTTTTAATCAAAATAAAAATTAATCTTTCCTTATTTTAAGTGTTGTAACACATTTTCACACTTTTCTAGGCTTGTCATTAATAATTGGGCTTTCTTATGCTTTAATTGGCCTTATTTTGCATCCATAAGCCTCATTTATTGTATTTTTTCAAGGATAATCTTGATGCCAACTATCATCCAATCATAATTCAAGTGTTTCTGATTTGAATGGCCCAAATTTAGTGATCTAGGACTCATTCACCACCTTGAAAAATGATTCCTACCTAGATCTTTTGGACTTGAACCAGGTTTCACACATTTATAAGCATTTTTAAAATTGTTCTCAAAAAGTAAGCCTAGTGGGACTCATTCGTCACCTTGGGTGAAGGAGTCATGTGTGACCCAAAATCAAAATTATTTCAAATTTTTGGTGGGATTTTATTCTCCTAGATTTGGCATTGGCTTGTAGTGTTGTAATTTTCGGAAATTTTGCATAATTGAGTATAAATACAAGGTTCTTTCTCTAATTTTACACCTAGCAAGTTGAATAAGCATTCCTAATAGAAAATTATGTTCACATGAGAATTCAACTATCTTCAAGAGAATTCAAGAGCACATTATCAAGTGTTTTAGAGCATTCTTCAATCATCAATCATCATGTTGTTTTAGAGCCAACAATTGTGGTGTAGGATTTTTTGATTCAAGCAAGTCTTTCCATCAAGATCTATCATTATTAATAAAGAATCAAGGACTATCCATTGGAGCCATTACATGCATGTTTGCAACCTCTTATTTCTAGGTTTTGGTCTAGGTGGTATATTTCCTAAGGAGCAATATTGGAGAAAATTTGGAAATCATTCAAAGTTGTCAAAGTTGTCATCAAGCCTTGAAGAACATTGGAGGAGATCTATAGGTTACAAATCAGAGATCTAGATTTGAAAACTAGTCAAGAAGTATAGAGCAAATAGAGAAGAGTAGGATAAAAATTTGAAGCTCTAGAAAAGTCTACCTAGATTGATTCACCACTTATGGTGAATGAGTCCTAGTTTCAGTCAATTTTAGATCTTTGTCGATTTGCATACCCTTTTGCTAGATTCTTGTTCTCGCACAATTTTCCAAAAAATGTATTGATTCATTCAGCTTGGAAAATGAGACCCAATCAACATTAAAAATAGAATTTCTAGTGATTCAGACCTCCATTCAGCCATCTCCAATTTTCTAGGTGTACGCCTTCCTATCTTTAGTTTTTGTTTCATTTTATTCACTTTTCTAGGTCATTTCATTATGCATTATATTAAATTAGTGTTTAGTATTTCATTATCTTTTCCAAGTCTAAAATTGGTGGTGAACCCCTTATTATTCTACTTTTAGCCCCTAGGACAACCCTATTGCAAGATCTTAATCTCTTTTTCTTTGAGATCTCTATGGCTATCCTTGAATGGAATAGCTTTGAGTGGTGTGATAGCACTTATCCTTCTCATCTGATCATCCACATTTTCTTAGGTTTTATTTTGTTGAACCTTCATTTAAAACATCATAAATCTGATTTGGAGTGCATTATCATCCTAGATTTTCATTTCATTAATAGTGTGTTAGGGTTTGCATTGGTTAATTGGCATTCTATAGTTTCAAATTTTGTATTAGTGAAAGCTCATATAGCTTGTATTTTTGCATTTCATTTCATTGAAAATAATTCAAAATCTACATTTTGATCTCACATACAGATCACAAAACATAAAAAGCATAAAAGTCAATTGAAAAACTCTATTTTTTTATAAAAACATCCTCACTAGGACTCATTTGCCACCTTGGGAAAATTATTCCTTGTGTATATTTTGTACTACATTTTCTAGCATTTAAAGTTATGTTTCTAAGTTTCTATTTAATGTTATTTCCTTTCAGTTTTAGTTTACATATTTTTTGTTTAATCCAATTCATTGCATCTAGTTTCAATTACTTCATCTTTTGCATTGCTTAAATTCAAAATTGCATTTCATTTCACATTGTTGCATAGTTTAGAATCTAAAATTTGCATCATGGACATGTGCTTTAGTATTATTTGGATGTCCTTAAAGTCCTTAGAGGATGCGTCAAGTGATTTTGGAAATGACCTTAACAAAATTGAACTCACTCATGCTCACTCAACTCTTAATGCATGTCCTCATGATGTTGACATCATTGGAGAAGATGATGACAACATGAATAAGTTCCTAAATGATTTCCTTAACAACCTTGAAGCCAGTGCATCCTTTTACCCATCAATGAAACAACCAACACCCCCTACAATACCACCTCTTGAGATGTTTGGTTACTTACATCCTAAAATGAAGTTAAAAGATGAACCTAAGTTCCCTATAGTAGGTGAACCCGGTTCCTCTAAACAAGCAAATAATCAACCACCCTATGGTAAAAAAGTGACAAAAAATCCCATCAATCTAGAAGACACACATGGAGAAGTCTTTACAATCTTGAGAAAACAAGGATGTGATACAACAAGTGAACATGAAATTCATCAACTCCTAGAGCAAATACCAACCAATGAAAACACAAAAGGGTTAGGATATCAAGATCCTCCTCACAACATAAGTGTTCCTAAAGAATACCTAAGGATTCATAGTGATGGCACAATTATCTTACATTCCCATCTCAATATGAATGTCCTTCCTAAAGAACAACCAATGACTCATAACAATGAAAATAAGGACAAGATCACCTTAGGTCCTTTTCCTCATAATTCAACCAAAGAATTTGGTGAATCTAGCAAACATAAAAGGCCTTACAAACTCAAGAAATTAAAATTTCCTTGAAGATGAGAGAACATTAAAAATACTTCTAAACCAAGGACTTATACTATTGCCACCTATGAAAGACAAGCTAATATTATACCCTAAAGATGCAAGGGTTCCACATTGTTGATACCAAATAACTCTTGGACATAGTATTGATGAGTGTCGTGAATTAAAATTCATCTTGAGTAAATATCACTTCAATAACAACAATTGCTATCCAGTGATTCCATAACATCCCTCTTCCTCAACCAATTTTCATGTAATGGTTTTAGAATATTTTATTCTCACTATTACATGAGATTTCCCATCACCTACCTTAGCTTATTCTTGTATTGCACTAAGTGGGGGAAAGAAGTAGTCAACCTTGTCCTAGTAATGCATTTTTCATTGTCCTTTAGGTTCATTGTCTACCTTCCACTTATAAAGACTAAGACTGGGAGGTGGACAACCTGCTCATAGGTTGACTTGCATGTGCCTTACTAGTCTTTCAGATCTTTCATTTGTGTGATTGCATGCGCATATTTTGATCCCCTATGACATTTTGTTTGATGTTCTCTCTCTCTTTGTGACATTCCTCTATTTGCACCTTCATTCTTCTCTATGTCATCAATCTTTTGCTTTTCATTTGTCCTGTGTTTTCCTTTTGGGGATGATGCAAGGCATTAATAAATTCATGTCTCCTTCATGTTAACCCAAAATGATTTTCCTTTTCTTTTACTTTTGCATTTGTCTTGTGTTTTCCTTTTGGGGATGAAGCAAGGCATTGAGAAATTCAAGTCCCTACCATGTTGACCTAAAAGTTTTTTCTGTGTAGTGTAGGAAAATGAATTTTCACACTTGTTTGGGCTTCCTTGCTTTATTTATCCCTATTTATGTCTTAATTGGTCCTATTTTGCATCCACAAGCCTAATAAATGGCATATTTTTATATCTAATCTTGACAAACATCAAAGGATAAATGATAATTTAATAATTTTGGTTGTCTCTAATTTTTGGGTCAGGGCTAATTCGCCACCTAGGGTGTCTTTGTCCCCCAAGAGTTTGGGGACCCTGATTTCAAGGAATCTTAATTGTGCCCCTTTTTGGAGTCTATGCCCCGAGATTTGAGCCTCAAGACTAAGACACCACCTAGGGCATCTTAGTCATCCTTGGCTTATTTTTAGGATTTAATTTCAAATCTTGGTGGGATTTAGCCTCCCTTAATTAATGAATTCATATGTCAGCTTGTTGTGGTGTAATTTCAAGATATTAAGCATAGATAAGTATAAATACAAGGTTCATTCATTAATTTTCATATCCAAGAATATAAGAATTTTGTGAGAGCATTCCTAATAGAATAATTGATTTCACAAGAGCATTCAAGAGAAGTTTTGTCAAGCATTTGGAGCCATCATCAAGATTCAAGCATCATATCAAGGATATTCTTGCATTATGTGTTTTTTTGTGCTAACATTTGTGATGTAAGGTTTTGATTCAAGCAATAAATTCAAGTCCAAATCTATCAAGCAATTCAAGTCAATATCTACATAAAAGCTAGCCATCTCACACAAATTTGCAGATTTTACAAGGGTTTGGTGAGTTACAACATAACGCTTTGTTCATTCATCATTTCCTTTCACTATTCTATTTCATTTCAAGGTGTAATTACCAACAAGGGGTTTGACCAAGGAAAACCCCCACTTCCTAATAATCGAAAAGTTTTTAGTCTCTTTCATGTTTGTGTTTGCTAATTTAGGTTGAAGACTTGGAGATCATTTGAAGTGAAAAGTTGCAAAAGTTGTAAAGTTGCATTGCAAAGTTGACATCTCCATAGAAACTCACCTATAGGCCAGATTCAAAAGTTTTAGGACCAAAGATCTATGGAGAAGAAAGTGTAGACTTTGGACCTGAGGATTACATTTGGAGATTTCCAAAATCTAGAATGGGACTAAGTCGCCACCTAGTGTGTCTTGGTCCTCCACGGGGAATTTTTCAGAGATTCTTGTAATCATGTTATAGTATATGAAGATTTCTCATTTCCCTCAAAAAATAGTAGCAAGACTAAGTCAATAGTAAGGGTGTCTTTTTCCTCCCTAGCATATTTTGATAACATTTTTGCATTTTCAGAATCCTCATCACATTTCCAGACTTCTCAGGTACACATACCCTAACTTTCTATTGCTTAATTTCATTATTTTCACACTACATTTGACTTACATTACTAGGTTTTGTAGGTTGAATGTTAAGTTATATTTTCCAAGCTTTTGCTTAGTGGTGAACCCCTTGAACCTTAAAGATCCCCCCTTGGTCTTCCTCATTGAGAATTGACTCTACACTTGGTGTTGTTAGTCAATCCAATTAGGGTTCCTAGGGAATATTTGCATGATTGTGTGAGAAAGGTGGGGTTTTCTATAACTATAGTATCATCATCTCTCTCATTTTTCCCTATTAATCACTTTGTTTTCACTCTCTTTGTGTAATTCTTCTAGTTCTATGTGTATTTTGGGAATGATGATAGTTTCAGCTCTCTAAAAACAACATTGCAGCAACATATTGATCCCAAATCCATAGATCTCTTATGTGTTTGGTGTTTTTTGGGGAAACCCCTCTCTTTTTTTTACATGACATAGCTTCACTTGGAAAAATATGGCTTGGAACAGGGCTTCCCAAGTTAGCTTTCATGTCTTATTTATTGTTTGCATTTATCATTTGCTACTTTAAAGTAATTGATCACACCATGATGTTTTGAAATTTCTTTAATGTGGGGGCATACATTTGCATTATTATTTTGGATTTTTCTCTTCATGGTTCAAAGTGTAGTTTTCTTACTTTATACGATGTGTTTTATCTTTGTGGATGATATTGAGTGTGATGTACTTCAAGAGTGTGATATCTCTTAGCATATTACATTCCTCTTGGTGGCTTGATGCAACACACTACATGCCCTAAGTTGCAAATCTTTTATTCTTTGATTGGTCCTCTCTTGGTGACATTAGGCACGATGTCCCCTAAGTTAAGACCTTGCATGAACTAAGCAAAAGGGTATGTGCAAGATCATGGGGGTCCAAAAAGTGGCAATGTGAAAAAAGGCATTTTAAACACATCCAAAAATGCAAAATTCATGCCTTTGATTTTTTGCAAGCCCAAGTACAATATCCCTTTTGTTTAAACCAATCTTTATAAATGTGTTGGGCCTGATCGTGACCAAATGCTTTATTTTATAAATTATAATATTCTTTTAGTAGATTTATCATATACAAAATAAATTAAAAAACATTATACTAATATTTATTAATTTAATATTATATCATAGTATATTTAATATATTATAATATTATATTTTATTATAATATTTATATAATATTAAAGATAATATTAAATTTATTATATTTTATGATTATATTATATTATAATATATATATATATATATATATTATATTATAATTCATATAGTATATACTATACATAATATAATGTATATTATATTATAATATAATATATATGTTATATATATTATAAATAATATAATATATCTTATATATTTTATATTATAATATAATGTATATTAAATATATATAATATAATATAATATATTTATTATAAATAATATAATATATATATTATATATATTATAATATATATAATAATATATATTATATTAACTTTTAAGAAAATCCACCTACAGTTAAATATGGTCGAGTCTTGGACCCAACCATTTTATGAAAAATTCTATAAAAAAGGAAATGAATATTTGTTTCATGTGCTATAAAGAAAAAGGAAAAAACCAAAATTTTGACTTGCTTCTTATATGTGTGTGGTTTCAACTGTGGAACTTAGATATTTGTTCGAAAAATATGAAATTGCTAAAAAATCTATCAAATTTCTAAGGTATGTTTGGTTTTTTTCAATTTTTATTCAATTTATATTCATTTTGTTTTTTTGTTTTTGGAATTTTAGTCAAAAATAGGGTAAATTTGATAGATTTTTTATTACATGAAAACCATTGTTAATTTTGAATTTCTTTTTATCAATTAATAGATTTTAAAAATGGATCAAAATGAAAATACTAACCTTGCACAAGATGAAAACCCTAACCCCATGCAAAATGAAAACCCTAATCCTGCACAAAATGAAAACCCTAATCCTGCAAAAAATGAAAACCCTCCAAATCCTCCTTCACCGCAACCATTGCTTCCAAATCAAAATGTGCCAACAATACATGAGCCATTTCATAGAAATTTAGATCAATTAAGAAAATTATGTCAAATCTATGAGACACTCGATGAAATATCAGACATGAAAAACACTTTGGAAACAATCATTTTAAATGTTGAAACTTTGGAAACTTAGCATAATATATTTGTAGTGGCAAGAGGAACAAAGAAAATTTTATGTTGATTGGTTGTCATATCATGAGGTGAAGGATCTTGATATTCAGAAATCCCAACTAGCCCAGTTATTCATTGATTAGAGAATGAGAGAGCCTGTTAACGTACAAAAACCAAAATTTTCAATTAAATGGTGCACCCATAGAGGCATATTAGATAATTCTTGGAGACGTTGGTGGATGGTTTTTGATAAACCACCCAACAAAAATCTTGATGTCCCTTAGTATTTTCTCCGAAAATTATATGTTGAGTTTGTGCTAGGGAAACATGTCAATTACTTTGACATGTGATATTTCCACAGTTTTGGTAGAGGGATGCAATGAGATAGAGCTAGGGCATGCCAAGTCACCCCAATTTGTCCTCCTCCACCTATTGCTGCTCTGATTCCATTACCTTACCCTGAGATTGTTGTAGATGCAAGAAATCTGAGCATTTATGCGTTACATTCATTGAGTGATCATTTGGTCATGTAGAGCCATCATGTTGTGTAGCCATTTGATGGTACATCCCATCATGTTGGTGCTACACAACTGCACCTAATACATCCCAACATGATGGTGGTGTACCTGCTACAATAGCTCCCACTGGTACACCGTCCTCTTTGGGACATATTTGTGTGCCTCATCATTGCATGATGTGCAACAATTTATGTTTAGTCCTCTTTGATGGTCCACTGAGGCTGCAATAGACACATCCAAGTATGAGGTTCATGATATGTTGGATGTAGGAGTTGATAGAGAATGGAGTGGATCATTTGTATGAGAAATATGGGAGGACTGGTAAGACTTAAAGTAATTTCATTGTGTGTTTTATGTAAATTATTTCATAGTTTATGAGAGATATTTGTACTAACAAATGTTTATGTGCTAGAATATTTAACTATTGTTGACAAAGGAGAAAATGTCAGAAGTGTAGGAGGCTACACAGACTGCCATTTAATTTTCCTTAGAGAATTAGTGTACGGTAAATTATTTAAATTGTTATTTTAGATGTTAATCTTTGAAATCTATTATGTTTACATACATGTTCTGCATATATTGATATTCTAATGTAATCTTTTCTTTTTATGCAACAACTTGGTTCTTATACAACCTTGTTGACTGGGTCTGACCCATTGGATGAAGTTGCACAATAGGTATATATATATTTTATTATTGACATTATAATTATATGTGCATGTGCATTTACATTCTTGTCATTTTTTATATAGGAAACCATCTTAGTTGTTACATCCACTATGAGCCCATCTAGTGTCATAACATCACAACAGGTATGTGTTTATTTTATATTGTAGCTCAGTTACGTTTAGATAGGAGTAGATATGTGATTAGTAGATATGATTATTTTTCAAAAATTATATTTTAATTTGTATCATTTTTATTTTATCTACTATAGTCCTCTTTTTGACTCAGAACTGTGATGAGTGTGAGACCATTACTTTATATGAGGACTCTTGATCATCCTAAGGGACAATCATATGTAGAATACCTTGCAGAAATGAGAGCAAGATTCAAGGTAAACAAGAATTGAATTATTGATATAATAGAGTACATGTATACTAATTTTGATGTTAAATTTGTAATTTATAAATGATGGTATATAAGTTTCTATTTACTAGTCTATTTTGTCAACCATTCACATAACTAATGTAATTTGTGGTTTGAAATGTTATTATGTAGGGAAATTTAGAGCAACTAAATTCTTTGAGGAGACTCGATTTTGATGGTCCAGCACAAGATTAGGATATGATATAGATTGACATGTACTTAGGGTTTGATAGATCTTGAGATGGCATATATTCCACAATTTGTAAAACTTATTGTAAATCTTGTTTTAAGTAGGCATATGCCAAATTTGTATGCGCAAAAACACAATTATTCTACAGTTTGATATATAAGAATTTATATTCGATCTAATTTGTTCCTCGTGTGCATGTCTTTCTACTTTGAATTTTCAAAATAGAATGTATAATTATCTTAGAATGGTTTAAAGTTATGATTGATACTATATGTTATAGATTAATGAAATTACAATTTAATAGAACTTATGAATTACAATTGGTAATACATCTATTTCTTTGAGGAGTTTTTCAAACAATTCATTGCCTTTTCTATTGTACCACATTTTTCATACATTTCTACCAATACATTTCTATCAAACACTCATTTTGTGAATACCCATGATTTCAAGCTTTGTTGAATGAATTTACATTTGACATTATTTTGTTTTTTAAACTCGTGTAATGAAGTGTGCAGCTAATTTTTATTTCAAAAGAAGTTAAAATTAATGAAAAGTGGATACAACTTAATGAAATGCATTTCATGTTATAGTGTTCATTCGAAAGTAATATAATCATCTTGATAAAAATCAATGTTACTTAATGTTCATTCAAGCTTAATAATATGTAAAAGGTATAAAATAATCTTGAGTAAGAATCAATATCTTCACAAAAACAACTCAACCCACAAAACAAAAGGTGTTTCAGACACCCATTACCCTTCTCTTTAACATATATCAAAACCTAATGTTCTTGTTTTGGAACAACCCCACTAAAATTGAACTATTACACTAAACAAGGGTCCAATTAGCCCAAATTTACAAAACAACTCCTTTAAAATTGTTTCCCCTCCAAGATTCATTTGGAAATTCTCTGACTAGGCTATAAACATCCAAATTCCAAAACTATCATCCTTGTAAATGCTGACATCTAAGTCACTCAATTATGAAACCCTCATTTTGCCTAGATTATAAGAGGGTTTATTGAAAGTATGCATTCCCATACTTATATCACTCAAAAAACACTTCAAACATGTTTATAGGAGTCTGTATATGCTTAATACACCTTTATAAATTGCTGCCCCAATAGATTTGAATCACTAACACCCTTAAACCTCCCAATTTCACTCAAAAACCACACTTTTCACATCTAGGGAATCATTCCCAAGCCTAAATTGACCTCCCCTACTCTCCCAAACCCTTCTAACATCTAATTCCTACCTAATTGGGCCATTCCACTAAGCCACAACAAATACAATATATGGAATGGCTAATTCTTTCATTTTAAAGTCTTCAAAACCCTTAAACTGGTTACACAGACCTGTTAACGTAATTTTCCTCCAAGATGCTTTGAACTCAATGAAAATATAAAAGATTGGATGAAAATTGAAGTTACAACAATCCTCCACCATATCCCACCACTTTTAGAGCAAGAAATTCCTATACGAGAAAATACAGTGCCTTGAATCTATAGATTATAATTAAAAACACAATTTTTTTTGAGAAAATAGTGATTCTAGTATTCAAAATTCAAATTCTCAATGGCTAATTCCTCTTCAAAAATTCATAAGGCCTTTTAAAGGCATTGCAAACATGACCAAACAACCTCCAACTGTTTTCTAATAAACTACAACAAGATGACTCTTGAACTTCCATCATTTGACAATAAGTTACAATTTTGGCAAGGAGTGTAAAGTTGCAAAGTGGTGCAACTTTTGTTCTGCAACTCATACAACCAAATGAACTATTCCATCACATATGGATCGATACATTTACACTAGGGATGGTCATCTTTTTCATCCAAACATGATAAATCACTTTGAGCTACATTGGACCATTGATTTCCCTTAAGAGTCCAAAGTACAAAAAGGAAACAATCTTTGACAAGATATTACCTTGAAATCATGATACTTATAGACTCTCTATCAAAGGATGCATAATTGTGTTGGGACATTCTTCAATAACCTCTTTCATTTTTTTGTATCTCATAGGCATTTTCCTATGGTGACAAGTTTTCAGTTGAGGAAAAAGTTGTCAAATGCAAGCAGTGTAAAGTTGCAAAGTGGTGCAACTTTCGTTCTACAACTCGTACGACCAAACCGACTATTCCAACACATCTAGATGGGTATGTTTATAGTAGGGATGGTCCTCTTTTGCACCCAAATGTGTCGAATAACTCCAAGCTACATTAGACCGACGATTTCCCTTAAGAGTCCAAAGTGCTAAAAAGCATTAATCTTTGAAGGGCTATTTCTTTGAAACCATGATGCGTAAAAACTCTTCGTCTAAGGCTATGGGATCATGTTGGGACCCACTACAATAACCTCACTCATTTTTTTCTATCTTAGAGGCATTTTCCCATGGTGATGAGTTTTCAGTTGAGGAAAAAGTTGTTAGATGCAAGTAGTGTAAAGTTACAAAGTGGTGCAACTTTCATTCTACAACTCGTATGACCAAATGGACTATTCCAACTTGTCCGAACAGGTATGTTTATGCTATGGATGGTTCTATTTTACACCCAAATATGTTGAATCACTCTAAGATACATTAGGAATGGTGATTTCCCTTAAGAGTCCAAAGTGCTAAAAGACAACAATCTTTGAAGGACTATTTCTTGGAAAATGTGACACCTACAGACTCTCTGTCTAAGGATATGGGATTGTGTTGGGACCCACTACAATAACCTCTCTCATTTTTTGCTATCTCAAAGGTGTTTTCCTATGGTGATGAGTTTTCAGTTGAGGAAAAAGTTGTCAAATGAAAGCAATGTGAAGTTGCAAAGTGGTGCAACTTTCGTTCTGCAACTCATACAACCAAATGGACTATTCCAATACGTATGAATGGGTATTTTTTCACTAGGGATGGCCCTCTTTTTCACCCAAATGCATTGAATCACTCCAAGCTACATTGGATAGACGATTTCCCTTAAGAGTCCAAAGTGCTAAAAGACAACAATCTTTGTAGGGCTATTTCTCAGAAACTGTGATGCCTACAGACTCTTCATATAAGGCTATGTGATCATGTTAGGACCCACTACAATAACCTATCTCAATTTTTTTCTATATCGGAGGTGTTTTCCCACAGTAATGAATTTGCAATTAAGAAAAAAGTTGTCAAATGCAAGTAGTGTAAAGTTGCAAAGTGATGACACTTTCATTCTACAACTCATATGACCAAATAAACTATTCCAACATGTCTAGATGGGTATGTTTATGCTAGGGATGGTCCTCTTTTTCACTGTAATATGCCGAATCACTTCGAGCTACATTGGACCAACAATTTCCCGTAAGAGTCCAAAGTACTAAAAGACAACAATCTATGAAGGGCTATTTCTCAGAAACTATGATGCCTAAAAAATCTTTGTCTGGGGCTATGGGATTGTTTTGGGACCCACTACAATAACCTCTCTCATTTTTTGCTATCTCGAAGGAGTTTTCCTGCAATGATGAGTTTTCAATTGAGGGAAAAGTTGTCAAATGCAAGTAGTGTAAAGTTACAAAGTGGTGCAACTTTCATTTGGAAACTCGTACAACAAAATGGACTATTCCAACACATCTAGATGGGTATGTTTATGCTAGGGATGGTCCTCTTTTTCACCCAAATATGTTGAATCACTTAGAGCTACATTGGACCGAAAATTTCCCTTAAGAGTCCAAAGTGCTAAAAGAAAACAATCTTTGAATGGATATTTCTCAGAAATAGTGATGCTTATAGACTCTTTGTCTGAGGCTATGGGATTGTGTTGAGACCCTCTACAATAACCTATCTTTTCTTTTGATATCTTTAAGGTGTTTTCCTATGGTGTCGAGTTTTTAGTTGATGGGAAAAGGGTTAGATGGATGCGATGTAAAGGTGCAAAGGGGTTCAGAGTTCATTTTGTTCCTTGTGAGTAAGTGAAAAAGTGATTCATTTACTCAAATATAGTTAAGTCATAAACTACACACATGTATACAAAGTATACATATTAAAACACGTAGGTCGTAAAGTGTACATTAGAATACTCAAATACACTTAAGTCATGAACTACACACATGAATAGAAAGTATACACATTGAAACATCTAGGTTGTAAAGTATACATTGAAATACTCATAAGTGACAAAGTATACACATAAGTTTTAAAGTATACACTTGAATAAATGTAAAGTGTACATAATATGCATGATATTATCAGTCAATAATCTCTATCAAATATAGGATTTACAAAATTCCATGTAGGCATACAACAAACGACCCTAATACATAGTCATTTCCCAGTAGGGGAAGGAAATAGAGCATGCATTGTCTTGGCGATCAACACAGTCTTCCACAAGAGCAACATGTTGACTTTCTGGACTAACAGGCACAAGTACAAACCATTAAGGTAGAAATCAAACTACATATAATAGAAAAGATGCTTAGAATAACAAATCTATATTATTTTAAACAACCTAACTAATGATGGAATGGTAATGCAAACTATAAAAGATGCATGAGAATAACCAATCTATATTATTCTAAACAACCTAAATAATGAACCTTAGATAAACAATATCAAAATAGATAAACAATATCATAGATTTCCCCATACAACAACATCTTCTACTCAAGTGTGCCTCTGAAGGTCATCTCTTACCTTTAGAGTTTCTAGTAATGCTTCACGATCAACACTACTAATTGTCCATAGTTTTTTTTTTGGTCTAGAATGATGTCTCAATAACTTAACATTTGTTGCTATAACAAGGTGTGAATACATTAGAATAGTTTTGTGTTTCTCATAGTTTTCAAATGTAGGTATGTCATTCTTTCTAATCATATATGTTCACAACCAAGTTTTGAAAACAACAACTGAACCTGTGTCATCATAATTTTTTTTATCAACATCTAAATATACTTAGAATAACAAATCTATATTATTGTAAACAACCTAAACAATGATGAAATGGTAATGCTTCACCAAGCTCGAGAAATAAAAATGAACCAGTACGATACATGAAGCCATCATCATCAGTTATTAGTTGCGTTAGCTTTTTATTTCCCTATACATATTGTGCTAATCAATACTCTAATCCCCCTTCATTCCCTTGCAGTGCTACAACTGCGTAGACATGTCCTAGCTATACAAGATCTGAAAGATGATCGTAGTCAAGTGAAATTTCCATTACATTTTGTAATGAGGATTGTGTATAGATAAAGGGGTTAGGTATTTTGGAATCCATGTATCTACCCACTCACTTGACTCACACTGAATATAATTCTGACAAAAATAAGCCACCTCTCATGTCCATATAGTCCATGCACTCACATTTGAGCTTTGAACTGAATGCATCTTTGAAGAATCTCTAATTGTTTGTCATTCCATTTGGTCTCCCACTATTCCCTCATCAAGCAACCAAAAGAACCTACACACTTGTGAATCAAGTGTCCCTCCTCATAATAGTGCATAAGTACACCAATCGACAATAGAACATGCATCACTAAATGTTGCATCACCTTTGATCTTCATTTTCTCCTTACCAAATTTGTCTTCACACATGCACCTACGCCATCATGCTCACATTTTCCATGCACAACTTTGAAAAACCTCCAAATATGTGGTACACCCCTCTATATATGCATCTTGCTCAACCGATAAAACCTGCAAGCATTCTTGAATTTCCCTATGCAGTTATCTGACCAAATCAAATGTTGACTCATTGCAATTCCTTTTTCCTGCAAGAACTCATTTTTTTTTTTAAAACAATGTTGTAAAAATTTGGATGAATGAGATCTATCATCACTTATGTAAAAATGGTACTCCCTGATTATCTTCCTGTCCTCTTCTATACTATTAGGGGCATGCCTATATGTTATGTAGACAAAAATAGCAATTTGAATAGAATTATAATATTGTGATTGAACTTCATTTTGTCATTGCAATGTGTAATTTTTAGCAAAATAAACTATAGATACAATAGTTTCAATAGGGAAAGAATCCTTACACATCCTAAATTTTTGATCCAACTAGTGCAACTTGTGGCTATCCCTTGCATACTTCTAGAAAATATTTTTCTTAAAATTTGAAATAAAATCAGCAATACTTACCTCTCTTGCAACCAACTCACATCTAGAACCCTCACCTCCAGTCTTCAATGTGTGTTTCACCATCTCATACATGTTTTTCTCAACAATTTTGTTACCAAAATCATGATCACTGCCCTCATGAAAGCATGTTACAAACTTCGATAAATTACCACATTGCAAACACGTTTCATTTAAACAATTATTTATATAAAATAAGCAATCATCACCTCTAATACATAAAAATGTATCTAACAACTCCTTGGATGACTTGGGAAGTTGCACTACATGGCACTCCTGCAACACTTCGTTAGTATGCATAGTAGAATGAATATGGCATAACAATTCATGATACAATGAAAATTCAACATGGTATTTACAACATGTATTAAGAACCTTAATAGGAATACAATAAAATGGCTTGAAAGATTAAAAAGCCCTTTGTGATATTTGCAAATGTGGATTGTCTTGACAAAAAAAAATTTACAAAATTATTTGGCTACATTCAAAAAAATGTTTAGGATGTGGTGTACAATCTCGATTACCAATTCGTAACTTTAAAACATCCTTTACATTCTGTGATACTCTAGAGTGAGAATTCTAAAATTGTTCAATTTGCATCTTTACATTATCGGTTAGCTTTTTATCAACACATGGAAGCCTCCCACTAAAAGCCCATGTATCATTTTGAAGAGCACTATTGAGTCTTCCTCTTCTTGACAGTGCTCTATTCAATGTTTTACAATTTAAGTTAAAATAAATACAAGTTTGTCTCATTAAACGAACATTTTTCAAATGATGGCTTACTAGTGAGGTTGGGATCACTCTTTAAGTAGCTCTTTTATCTTTTTCCTTACTATTCTTTCCAATAGATGTTAAAGCATTAAAAATATTATTTACAATAAGACTTATTTTTTCTGATTTTTTTGTGAGACAAATCTTCAATTTTTTAAATAATGGTCTCATTTTGTAAATCATAAGTAATTGCACAAAAAGTTGGAATTTTTCAATTAATGTCTTATTGAAAAAGAATTCATTGAACATTTTTGTAGCGCACAAATGAACCGTTCATTGTGGCCTTTTTCCTTCAAAATTATCAATTATGTTCTCATCTATTTCAACCAACCATTTAGGGGTTCCTCTTTAATTAGATGTTACATAAGGTTCATTTTCAACATTTTCAATGTTATCAACATTTTCATTTTCGAAATCAATGTCAAAAACATTTTCATTCTCTGTATTTTCAATATTTTCAACATTTTCAATAAAATTTTCATTTTGAAGAACATTTTCATTTTGAACCACATTTTCATTTTCAACAACATTTTCATTGAACATTTTGTTCACATTTTCATTTTCAATTTGTACATTTTCAATTTCAATGTTTTCATTTTCAATTTTACTATGATGTTCAATATTTTCAATTTCTATTTCATCTTCACTTGAATAAATATTTAATGGTTCAGAAGAAGCTTCAATTTGAATATTTTGCATACCTTGGCTTCTTTTCCTATGACTTTCTTTATCTTTATCTCTATATGCTTCAATTTGATCTGTTGTAAGTTTCCTTTTACCTTTCCTCTTATGTTGACTCTTGCTCCCCATTGCAAAAACAAAAAAGCACACACAAATGATTGGAATTCTAAAAAAAGTGTTAGAGAATCTTTGAAAAGTTGAATTTTGTTTGATGCTGACAGAAGGCACAAGAATTTTGGAACAGAAAGAATGTAGGGACTGTTGAAATACTCAAAATGGCCCCT
>VDFB02281492.1:415724128-415801560 GCA_007258455.2 Sequoia sempervirens
AAAATTATATGTGAAATATACTATTTTATATTTATATACAATAGATTTATTATATAATAAAAAGACATCCTTTTAGAATGGATATCCATTTATAATGGATATCTATTTCTTTGAGTAATTTATAATGCAAATTCTTCCTCATTTTCATGAACCTTACCTCATTTCGGTGATGCAACAGTCAAGTAGTGACCTCTCGTGACCTCCAGTGACCTCCAACGACCTCCAGGTATGTTGTTTTTGCATTTTTTCAATTTTTTTTGCTAATTAGTTATAAATCTAAATTTTGTTTTGCATTCTTTGTAGATTTATTGAATTTTTTCATTTCTATCTAAAATTACAAAAAAAATTGAAGCCCTAGTTAGTGAAAACAAAAAAAACATCAAACAAAAAATGGAACCTTCATTATTAGAAAAAAAACATGAAATTGAACCTAGCATACTAAACAAACATAAAATAGAACTTTCATTACCCCCTTTTTGCATTTTTTAAAACTGTTTTACATTCTTGTCTATTTTTCCTTCTTCTTTATCACTTATTTTCATGTTAGTTAAATTTTTGCTTTGTTTCTTATTTTTAAGTTAGTATTTCTTTGCTAAACAATTTGATTTTAAATTTTTTAATTATTTTGACTCTCCCCAACTCTCAAAATATAAAGGATCCTTGTTGGAAGTGCTCTAAATTTCTAATACTTGGTAAATATGGATCCATTGTTAGTACTAACCAGACAAAACTTATCCCTACAACCATAGGGAAATGGGTGAAGTGAATGGGTAATAATTGATGGGCCATGTAGAAGGCTATCATATTGTATCGTATACAAATGATAGATTCTTGTACAACCCATCAATTATTTCCCATTAACTTTTCCCATTTCCCTATGGCTATAGGGACAAGTTTTTTTTAACCTTTACTAACTATGTATACAACCTCACTTAGTATTGGCAATTTAGAGCTTAACACTTCCACCTTTGTTGAATCGATTTGGAGCTTAACACTTCCACATTGTATTGAGGTAAACATTTAATGTATTTTTAAATTAGATTTCACATCACTTTAAAATTATTTTTTTTTGCATTTACATGCCTTAGACATATGAGCTTTACACATTTTTTCATTTGTATTCAATTAAGTCATTTATATTGAATGGTTTAAGGGGATTTTAAACATGTATCTTACATTTTTAAATTACAAATTTAATGTAGGTTCACTTATATCTAAATCATGGATCCACACCCTCCAACTCCAACCACTCCACCTCCACCCACTCCACCTCATAACCCCCCACCTACACCTGATAGTGCTCACTTTCGAGAACAAGTCGATGTGAATGTTAGAACCATTCAGGATCAAGTTAACACTATTCAAAATGAAGAATGTGTTCACCCATTATTGAGGTTTTTTGCATAAAAAATGCAAATTGTTGTTGATGCGGTTAGGTCCATGGAAGTGGACTTAGATGAGCATCAACGATGGCTAGAGGAAAGGAGATAGTCCCAATATAAAGAGGAAAACAAAAAGAAATGAATAGATACAATTGAGAGCCTCAAAACTTTATTAAGACAATGATCTTATATTTATAAAAAAATTGATCTTCGATGGATGCTTTATAAAGAATTTTGTTGGATGCATATTTTATAAAGAATTTGGTTGGATGGATATTTGTAGTGTTGAATTTATGAATATTTAATAGTATAATGATGAGACAAAAATTTAGTAATAAATATTAAATAATCTATTAATTTAGTCTTTGTTCATGCATATAGTGTACATATATAGTGCTTATTCATGCATCATGGTTGACTGATGACTTATTTATTGATTATAATCATTGTATATATTTCACATGAATAATCTAATTAACATGTATCTTGATGTCTTCTAAGGATTTTGTTTGAAAGTTGCATAATGTTCTTGTTTATGTATAATGATTGGAAGATAGTGATTCTTATTCATGATAATTTTATGGTCTTTTACATGAATGATCTCATCACATATTATTAAACTTGAAGGTTTTAATGGCATGAATGTTGAATTGAGTTGTAATGGTTTTGTTTGATGGTTGTATCACTTCTTATTATAGAGCCTATCCCAACACAAGAAAACATTCTTCCTCTCAACTCTCTCTCTCTCCCTCTCTCCCTCCCTCTCTTTGTCTCAACTCTTCATCTGTCTCTCCCTCTTACTCTTAGGTCCCTCCCACCCCTCTCTCTCTCAAGTCTCTTTGATCTTCCTCTCTCCCTCCCTCTCCCCCTCTCACATCTCTATCTCTCCCTAGATCAACTCTCTCTCTCTCTCTATCTCTCTCTCCCCCTCCCTCTTGGGTCTCTCTCTCTCAAGACAAACACACCTCTCTCTCTCCCCATCTCAAGTCTATCCTCTCTCTCACTCTCTCCTTCTCAAGTCTCTCTCTCTCTCCTCTTTTGCCTCCTGTCTCCCTCTCAACTCTCTCTCTCTCTCTCCACTCTCAAGCCCCCTTTGTCTCTCTCCGTCTCTCTCTTGGACTCTCCTCCCTCCTCTCTCCATCTCCCTCTCAGGACTCTCTCTCTCTCTCTCTCTCTCTCTCTCTCTCTCTCTCTCTCTCTCTCTCTCTCTCTCTCTCTCTCTCTCTCTCTCTCTCTCTCTCTCTCTCTCTCTCTCTCTCTCTCTCTCTCTCTCTCTCTCTCTCTCTCTCTCTCTCTCTGCTCCTTTGCTCCATCTCTCCCTCCAAACAATATATATGTATATCTCTCTCCTTTCCTCTATACCTCCCTCTCCCCATCTCTCTCCCCCCCTCTCTCTCTCTCCCTCCCTCTCAAGTCTCTGGCCCACTCCTCTCTCTCTTTCTAGTGAATTGGTAGCACATCAATAATATATAATATATACTATGTATTAAATATATTATATAATATATATAATGTATATTACATAATATTAATATTTAATATATAATATTTCATATATATACTATATACTATATATAATATATAATATACTATACAAAATATATGTACCATATAGTATTTTTGTCACCAGGATTGCACCTGTACTACAAAATCTTTTTAAAGTTCTGCAATCTAGTGAACATTGGAATAGTTTCAGGTTGTGGGTACCCAATGATGAAACTAAACCTCTTGATTCTAGACTCGTTCGTATATTATGATCAATTAGGTACTTGAATGATTTGTTTTTAGAAAAGGGTAAGAAGGATTGAACTGAATGTATGAACTAAAATTAAACCTTCGGTGATGAACCTAATTGGTAATCTAAACTACAAGTTAATTCACAAATGATTACTCGGTACCTCTACTTGCAAAACCTGATCTGATAGCCTAATCACCTGAATTTTTTATACAGAGGCCTTGATTGAATACAATTTTGAGGGAAAACACTTAGTTTTTACAACTAAACTGACTAATCAATTACATGCATAGTGTATAATCAGTGAGCTTAAACTAAACTACATACATATATTTATGAAAGGAGACAAAAATATTACAGGTTTCAAAACTAAAACACAATGATGACACCTGAAATCTTGATGAAAAAACCTAAAAAAACTTGAAATTAAAGGGAATTCTTCTACAAATTACAAAATTAATTAACCTATAAAAGATGCTACATAATCTATTAAACTATGAAAACTGAGTTACATTAAGTCTCTTTGCTGAAGGAAAAGGCAGTTCAAACAAGAAGTGAGGAGAAAGATAAAATTTTTCCAATATATATAATAGAGGGCTTCAAAAATCCAAGGGGAGATAACTAAAGTCAAAAATATCTCAATTGTGAAGCCATCCATGAGAAAAACCAAAAACGCATGAAAAAAAGGCCCACCAATGTTGTGAACCAAGCTCAAACAACTCAAAACTTTGTGTCATAATGTATATAACTGAATGGTAACTCAAACTAGCTCCAAAACCCATGAAGGTGGCACTAAAAGTGAATTGAAGTAAAAAAATATCCCCAAAGTGTCTTCTTATGAGAAAAAGAAAAAATCCTTGAAAGGCCCACCACTGAAGCAATCTAAACTTAGAATGTTGAAAAATCCTCCCACTAATGTGCATGATTAAAAACACTCAAAAACTGATGTGAAATTGAAAGAAAACTCCACCATTTGCCCCATTCTGCATGATTGGATCTTTAGTTCACTTTACTTGTCTTTTCTGGCATGATTCTAGAAAAAGGTAATTGAGTGATTAAATATTAAAGATAATCAATATGATTATTTTAATATTTTTAATATGTGATTGTTCCTCCCTTATCACATTTACATATTAAATATTAAGGTAATACCTTTAATATTTAATTATAATGTTATTTTTGTTCAAATTCATGCAATAAATGTACAAGTGACACTCTTTTGTTCCAAAATAAAGAGATAAATCACAAAACCTAACTTCCAAATTCATTTTTAAACTCACAGCCCCTCTTCAAATAATTAGGTCTATGAATTTGCAAGTGAAGACCATCGGCACTATTTGTAACATGAAATGATTTTGTTTTTTAATAAATGGTCAACAATCCCATTTCAACTTAGGTAAAGTAAAAAAAATTAAACCCTAAACTTCACTTTCATTTCTTACTTTGGAACTTGATAAACAAGCTGCTTCCCCCATGATCATAGGGTTTCAAGCTCGATGTGGAGAAAGACTGGAGATATGGCTTACTGGTAAAATAATTGATTTTCCTTCTTGTTGCTATATCTCTGTGAAATATTTACTATAGAAACTTTATTTTTTAAAAAGAATGAAAGAAATTTGCATGCTTTTCTGATGGGGAAATCTGTAGATCTATTTGCGGTGTTGAAATAAATGAGAAAAATCTTTGAACAACACTATTTTTTGGATATTTCCATTTTGCAAAAAATAAAAAATCTGCATTTTTTTCTATCTTCTATTTATGAGAGCTTTCCTAAACTCTCATAGCCATACCTATAAGTGAAAATCTCTCCCCACTTTCTGAAAATATTAAGATATAATCCTTTTTTTGCTTTATTCTTTGCAACTTGGGATGCCATAATGAGTATTGGGCTTGATTTTTTTATAGATGAAAAGATGATTGATCCTTCTTGTTTTCACCATGTGGTGCCTTTCTATTTTTTATGGTCATGGCTTGTCTCTTTGTCCATTCACATTTTGAAATATTCATGCTTTTGTAAAAGTTTGACCATGTACTTGTGTTTCTAGGTATTTTTTTTGAAAACCTGTACAAGCTCAAACAACTTCATTTCTTCTATATTCATTGCTCATTTCTACAGCAAAAAATGAAAGAAAATCTATTCATTAGAGGGCCACAATTCTGAGATTCTTAAACTCTCCACATTTTTTAGAAAAAATGGCTCGAAATCCCCAGGCTGTGGTATGGATCAACTTAGAAATTTTAACATGTCTCCCCATGAAATCTCGGCCATTTAAAACCTTATCAGTTTATTCTCCTTGATAGGTAAATTGTACATTTCTCTCATTTAGTACCTTGGCTATTGTGAATGTTAAAGGTATTGAATAATGTCACCATGTTGAGAGAGAAATTTAAGTATTGCACTTTATTTTGATCTGGTAATACTGTTGTTCACCCTACCCATGTTTACCTACTCACTATCACTACATGACCTTGTACAACTTACAGCCTTATGTAACTTCACAACCCTCACTATTTTCATCATTAACCCTGCATTATAATATGGCTTACTCAAGGAAAAGCTAAGTTAAAACACTAAATAAATACTTATTTTCTTTTAGGATCTTGAAACAAAGACCCCCAACCTGTAGCATTACCTTGGTTTTTTGTTTTTGTTGATATACTCTTTAAGCAACTCTTCTTGTTGTTTCATGCATGATATTTTTGGGCTTGATGCTTCTTTTTACTATGCATAATAAGCATCCTTTTGTTGAGTATTAAGAGAAGCAGGTGTTTAATCTTTTTCCATGTTGTAACCTTTCTTATGGCTTCCACTGGCAGCTTAAGGAATGTTGTAGATCCTTTACATTGTTAATGTTACTCTATTGATTATATCCCATTATGCTCTAAAGCACTGTCATATTGTAAATGAGTGCATTCCAATGTACATTACAATGTCCCTGGGTTGCAGCCAAACCTCTACCATATTGATGACTTCACTACCTTGGTGTATGATTGCATCCACTCTCTGTTTTGGGTAGTATATGACTATGTTTTCACAAATTATTGCTTGTGTCTTAGTCCTTTTGTTGTTCTTAATGCATTTGAACATTCAAAGTATGCATGTCCACTTTCCCTAAGCCTCTTGAGTTTCACTTTGCTTTAAGTAACATATGCATGATTCAAGGTTGCATCTCCAAATTTCTCTTACGAAAGTAGTCCTATTTCATGAATGTCATATATGAATGTTGAATGAGAGGGTGTCCTCTTGATATGTTAGGTTCAACCCTTTTGGGAGCCTATTTTTCTTAACATATATGATAAAATTGATCATGAACATAATGAACATGTGCTTGCACATTAAACAAACAAGTTAGATAAACAATGTTTCTGGTGGTTATGAGTTCATTATATTTGTTGATCTGGCATTGAATATTTCATGTTTGAATTTATTTGATTGGGTTGGTTGTATTTGGTAATGTTTTTCAGGTATATTTTTCTGGATGGAAAGTGTGATTAGGCTTATATCCAGAGCTCTAATAGGGCTATTTTCTAATATTTTGTAGGATCAATTGGCTTTGAAGCATGCGGAGAGATGATGGCACTCAAAAGAGGGTCAACTCAACAATGAGCCTAAAGGGAATGATGGATATATTCTCTCTTCACATTCTCCTCACTCTATTTTATTCTTCAAATGTATCTTTCATTTCATTATTAGATATAATCAATTCAATTTGAATGAATCAATTCATTTATTTCCCACAGCTTTTGTGGGACATTTTAGCACTTATCTATATTTTAAACACCAAACATAAATGGTTTATGCTATGATGTATCTTTTCCACTTCATGATGAATAAAAACAGCATTACAATGCAAAATTTTATGAATTTTTGTGTTATGATTTATTTCATAATAAACTGAATTCACTCAGATGAACTATCAGCATAAAAAATTTGTACCTTTCATAGGTATAAATAAAACAATCAATCTTATATCTACCAAAAATGAGCTATAGTGAAAATTTTGGTAACATTTTGGCAATTTTTGTTGTGTGCTTGCCTATTAAGCATGCTAGATCAGTTGCCTTGTTTATCCATTAGGCATGGAGTCCATTTTTCATCTTTCGACTCATAAAACTTGTAACTCAGCTGGTGAAACTATACAATAACAAAAAAAACTGAAAATAAGTCAATTTAAGAAAGAGTCAGAAAGAAGGTGCAACATCTACACTTATTGAAAGAAAAATAGTACTAAAATGAAATGTGCCATGGGGCACTTTATTGAAAGAAAAATTGAAATTGAAACTATTCTACTATGTACATCTGCTAACTTTGTTCTTTAATAGCACTAATTGAGGTGAATCCCATTGACAAGGATTGGTAACACCTCTCCATCCAGCCTTGAGAGCTAGAATGCATTATGTTGTTTGCATTCAGTGATAATGTATGGGTCATCCCGCATGGCATCAAATTTTGTGTGTTTACTAGACCTGCTTTTGAGCTCATCCCACTTGAACACTAAATCACCTTCGCTGAAAATTCTTGCTACTACTTTTCTGTCAAAGATCTTCATTTGTGCATGGTGGATTTCAAGCTTCCTGAAAGCTTCTTTTTTTGTTTCCTCCAACTCCATTAATTGAGAAAGCCTGATATGCATTGGTTGCTCCTCAAGAAACTCGAGCTCTTTAATGTATTCCAAAGTTGGTAACTCTATGGAAATAGGCAATTTGGCATCTTTCCCATAAACCAAAACATAAGGTGAAAAACTTGTTGATCATTTTGGTGACAACTCTATTAGACCAAAGGGCTAACTTTAGATTATCATGCCATGATGTTTGATTATCTTCAATATTCTTTTTAATGATCTTAATCAAATTTTTATTTGTTGATTAAGCCTGTCCATTACCCTAAGGGTAATAATTTGAAGAGGTATTTAGATAAATGTTATGCTTTATTGACCAATATAAAACTTTCAAACCTATGAATGGTAAAGCATTATCATAAATAATTGAATCTAGTGTACCAAACCTAGAAACTAAGTCTTGATAGAAATTCAAGATGGATGCCTCATTTGACTCCTTTAGTGTAATTGCTTCAGTCCACTTTGTGAAGTATTTTGTTGCAGTTAATATCCACTTATGTTCTACACTCGAAGGTGGATTGATGGGACCAATAAAGTCAATCCCCCACTTCCCAAATGGCTATTCAACTTGAATTGGATGTAGGGGTAAAGCTACAAGTTTTTGTTTTCCTACAAACAATGAACATTTAGTGCACTTTCTTACATAAGCATGAGCATCTTTAAATAAATCTGGCCAATAGTATCTAGCTCTCATAATTTTAAGAGTTGTAGTTCTTCCAGTGAAAAATGGCCTCCAGTAGGTCCGTCAAGGAATTCCTCAAGAATTCTCTCAATCTGATATGGGTAAACACACCTGAGAAATACACCATTAAAATCCTTTTTGTAAAGAATACCATAAATTTCTGCATATTGAATGGCTTGTAACCTATAATATCTTCATTTTGATTTGTCCATACCTTCTGGACAATATCCAATATATAAATAATGAATCATTTGATGAATCCATTCTATTGAATGGGTTGTAACAGCAGGTTCCTCTTCATTGTTTGGTACTATAGTAACTTGTTCACTACTATTTTCTTCATTCTTTGTAAGTTGTTTGCACAAGCCTTTGCCTTTAACAAGCTTGGTAGCCTTTATATTGATGTCATATTCCATAACTTTGGTTATCTGACCCACTCTTTGACTGTTGGATGAGCTACCAATAGATGTATCTTATTATTAGACAACATATGTCTAAAATTCTTGAGACTTCTCACTACAGCAAGCACATGATTTTCAATGAATGAATATCTTACTTCATAGTCATGCAAGACTTGACTAAAAAATGCAATGGATTATTCAATTCCTTCACCATTCTACTGCCATAACAAGAAAAAATCGTATCAACACTATCAAATGCACACAATATAAAATATTTATCAAATTTTGGGTTAATCAATGTTGGGGCTGCTGCAAGTGCCTCTTTGATTTGGTCAAAGTTGTTCTTGCCTTCTTTTGTCTAGTTGAACTAAATATTATTTTTTAACATGGTTGTGAGTGGCTATAACAAGGTTGTAATGTTAGGAATAAATCTCCTAACAAAGTTAATTCTACCCAGAAAACTTTGTAAACCTTTCTTGTGAGTAGGAAGTAGCAATGCCAGAATGGCTACAATATGTTTTGGATCTATAGAAATGCCATCTTTAGAAACAATGTAACCTAGAAGCTTACCTTCGTGAACAAAAAAGATGTTATTTTTGGAATTCAATTAAACTCCATACTCTCTGTATCTTTCAAAAATCTGTCTAAGATGATCAAAGTGTTCATTAGCATTTCATGAGAAAATAGTGATATCATCTAAATAAACAAGAACAAACTTGTTTATCAAACCTTGGAGAGCCATATCCATTGCTCTCTGAAAGGTTGCTCCCACATTTGGCAATCCAAATGGAATTTTTTTGTAAGCCATAGTACCCCACTTGGTGATGAAGGCTATCTTATATTGGTCTTCTTCTTTAACCAAGATCTAGTTATACCTTGAGTATCCATCTAACAATGAGAACCTCTTTGATCCTGAAACAACTTGCAGTATCTGCTCTATTGGAGGTAATGGGTAGTAATCTTTGAGTGAGGCTCTGTTTAGATCATGGAAATCAACACACAACCTTATCTCTCTTTTCTTCTTTTTGACAGGCATCAAGTTTAAAACCCATGATGTATGTTTAATGGGAAAAATGATATTACGCTCAATCAACTTATTTAATTCTATCTTCATAAGATGCTCCAATTTAGGATTTAATGGCCTCTGTTTCTATCTTATTGGTTTTGTATTGGGTTCTAACTCAATTGTGTGTTGAGCCAACTTGGTGTTAAAACCCTTGAGGTCTCCATACTCCCAAGCGAATATGTCACTGAATTCTTGATAGAGCAAAAGAAAATCCTATTATTTGGATCTGGTATAGACTTTTCCAAGCTTAAGAAGCTTGTCTCTAAAAATTTCTATCGGCTCGTATGCTCTTCCTTAACCATAATGCTGGATTTATCCTTCCTAACCTAATAGTCAATGTTGAATATTGATTCAACATTAACCAACCCATTAGGTAGTTTATTTGTCTTCAACTGCTAAATCTGGTCTACATATTGTTGTTCAAGTTTCTGCTGATTAGCAACAAAAAATTCTACTTCTTCAATTAGAAAACTAATTATCTACTTATCGTTGTCAAAAATTTGCCAACTTACAATATTATCAAGTACAGATGGTCTCACTACCACCTTGACATATTTTTTTACCTTGATATTATGAATTTTAGAAGGAATATCAAATTGTGAGCTGATAGAAGCCAATCTATTTGCCTCTTTATTCATATTTTTGGGAATTGACAACAGATTAAAAGCACTAAAATCTTCAATTAGCTCCCAGGTTCTGCATTTATATAACTTCAATAAATCATTCTTGGTCACAATCTAGTTTCTTACTTGATTTGCAATCAATTGTGAGTCACCATAAGCTTGCAAACACCTGATACCCCTTTTCCTAGCCCATTCCAAGCCATGGATTAGTGCTTCATATTCATCCACATTGTTCATGCAGTTAAAAGAAAATATGAGTGCTGAATAATATTTATCTCCTTCAGGTGAAATGAGCATGGCGCCTCCACCAACACCTATCCTACTCCTTTAACCATCAAAAAATAGATTCCAAAGTTGATTATCTTGCTAATTAGGTTGTACTTCATCTTTGACTAGGTTTGGAACTATCACATCAGGCTCTTGAATCATATAAACACCCAACCCTACCTCATCCATGCAATTTAAAGGATCAGTCTCATGATCTTTGGCTACCCACTCATCAAGGTTCATGACAGGTATGCATCCAATTGGTGTATCAGTATCTAAGGAGATTGATTGATCTTCTTGACCATGGACAACAAGGTTGGCATTTATTACACTAGGAACATATAGCTCTATGTGATTTTTGGCCTGAATCTCTGACTTAATGGTTACCTCTGTACCATATCTAGTTCTAAAAAACATGTAAGACTAGTGAGAAGATAAATATCCCCCTATCTTAGTAGTGAAATCTCTAGATAGGCACATGCCAAAGAATGGCTACAAGTCTATAACATATATGTCTTGCGAAACTGAGAAATTAGGGAAAGTGTGCAGGGTAAGAGGTAGATTCTTGATCATTCCTATAGAATGAATGGTTGTACCATCTAGTTGTATGACCCCTTTTGAAAGGGGATCATACACTAGAACTAACTTTTCTGCTAAACTTTTTGGCATTATGAAATTGCTTGCATTAGAATCAATCATATAGTTATGGACTAGGTTGTTACCTATAATCAAAGTGACATAGAAGGGTGGTGGTTTTACCTCCTGAACAAACCGCTCCTTCTTAACCTCTGAAGTATTGGTTAGAACCCTAGGCTTCTCAATAATAAGTTTATCAAAAATTAATATTTTGGCTAAAGCCTCCTATAGGCTTTCTTTTTGCACGGGAAGATGCAAAGCATCTAACATGGTCATGATAACAGTGGCTTTTTTCATATGATCAACAATATTAAAAGTTGGGGTGCTAACCTTATGTTGTACTTTTAGAACAACGGGCTTTTATTGTGTTGTTTGATGTTGAGGTTATGCCTTTTGTTGTTCCTTGACTGTTGCAGTCTACTATCTTCAAAGAATTTGAACATTTTGAGTTGAAACATGCTGATTTTTCCCATATTGGGTTGTAGGAACTTGATCTTTCTACTAAACAACTTATTGTTTGTCCTTTTCTACCTAATATACATTAGGAACAACTTGTTTCCTTAAATCAACGACTCTCTGTTTAGATCTTCTATTGGTTGCAACAAATGTAGTAAACTGGTTCTTCCCTTGTGCATGATTAACACCACAAAATTCATTGCCTTTCCAGTTCATCATGGCAACATCAAGCTCGTTATGTTGCGTTTGATCATCTTATTGATCACAGTCTCCTTGGTTATCTTCTCAGAAGCAACATAACTACTTTGTACCATAAGCACCTGATTAACCATCCTGTTCGCACAAGTAGCCTGATTATGAGGCTGATTATAGGGATAACACCATACGTAATCTTGTGTCAAGTTGTTTTGGATAGGTACAACCTCTTTAAAAGAGCTAGAATCATTTTGATTGAAAGGTTGATTCAACCTACGATTGAAATTTCTTCATTGTCCTTGGTAGTCAGCCTGATAAGATGGTCTATTTGGCTTAAAGGGTGGTTGATAGGATTTGAAATTTTCTCCTTGCTAGTTTTTAAGGCTTACTAATTCATTATTGACATTTTGCAACAATTTAGCCATTTTTTGTTGGGCATCTCTAAGCTCCTACAATTCTTAATTGACTAGAACAATGTTGTTTTGAGTAGCTATTTGGGAACTAAAAGATGGAAAAATGGGCAATGGGGCAATAGTAGGTATGTGAATAGGCATAGATGGTTGAATATATAGGAAGATAGGCATAGGAGGTCTGGGAGCAATATTACCAACCTATATAAGATTATTTTCAGCTCTAATAGCTAGGTTATAAGTTGTTGGCAGTGTTACTCCCCCCATAGACTAAATCATGAGAGCTACATCACTATTAATTACTTTGAGAAAGTATAGAAAAGCATGATTTGGTGAGATATTTACCATGGTTAGGATTCTATCCCACGTCCTCTAGAACTGGAAGTTAAAATCTTCCATTTTTTCTTGTGGAGCTTGCTTAATAGTCATCAATAGTTTGACTAGAGATAAATGGTCGAACTTGTCTAAAAATTGCTTATTCAGCTTATCTCTCCATGTCATCCCATGATGCAACTAAGTTTATTGAAAAAATCCTAAACCACTGAAGATCTTTACCCTTCAGAGATGTCACCAATAGCCTTATATCCATGTTCTCTTCCGTGATGTGATAAACAATGCATAGAGAAGCTACATCTTTATGTGCTCTATTGGCGTGGTCTACTCTTCGCTATTGAAAATGGGAAAAAAATTCAAGGTAGTCATTGGTATTTCATTGTGCTACTGTAGATTTAGTGGATTGCCTTGATTGAAAGGTATGAAGGCATGTGTTCTAGCCATCAGAGCTACTGGTAATCTAATATTCATGGCTTGCAAAATTGGTACAAGATGTACCAAAATCACTGGAATTGAAAGAGTGGCAGAACTTGGTGAACCTCTTGAAGGAAAAAATGATATTCTAAAACTTGGTGAAGCTGAATATGAACCTGGCTACCTTGTTGATGGTCTGCCTCTCCTTCTTGGTGAAGATACTAATGATTTTGTTCTAAAACTAGGAGAAACTAATTTGTTTCTTGAAGACCTACCAGGTATCCTCTTGGTTGTACTTCCTCTTCTCTTTGGTGAATAAAACTGTAAGTATTCAAATGGAAAGAACTTCTTCTTGTCTGAATGTTTCTCATAAGCTACTTGCGCTTTGATCTGCTCAAAATTGAGAATGGAGTCACCAGGTATATGAAAATTTAACCTCTGAAAGGCTGAAGTACTATTGTATATACCATAATAGCAGCTTGAAACTATTGAATTCTTACACTAAACTATGATGTAGAGTCCCACCAGGTGTGCCAAAAATTGTTGTCACTAGGATTGCACCCATACTACAAAACCTTTTAAAAATTTTGCAATCTAATGAAATATTGGAATAGTTTCATGTTGTGGGTACCCTATGATGAAACTAAACCTCCAGATTCTAGGTTGGTTGCTATATGATGATCAATTAGGTACTTGAATGATTTTTTTTGAGAAAAGTGTAAGAAGGATTGAACTGAATGTATGAACTAAAATTAAAACTTCGGCGATGCACCTCTTCTTGCACAACCTAATCTGATAGTCTAATCACTTGAATTTTCTATACAGAGGCCTTGATTGAATATGATTTTGAGGGAAAATACTTAGTTTTCATGAAAAAACTAAGTAATGAATTACATGCATAGTGTATAACGAGTGAGCTTAAACTAAAATGCATACATATATTTATGAAAGGAGATAGAAATATTACAGGTTTCAAAACTCAAACACGATTATTTTTTGATCGAATCCCACACAATGATGACGCCTAAAATCTTGAGGGAAAAACTTGAAAATACTGGAAATTAAAGGGAATTGTTCTGAAAATTAAAAACTTAATTAACTTGTAAAAGTTTCTGCATAATCTATTCAATTGTGAAAACTAAGTTACATGAAGTCTCTTTGTTGAAGGAAAAGGAAAAAAACAAGAACAAAGGAAAAAGATAATTTTTTCCCAATATATACAATAGAGGGATTCAAAAAGCCAAGGGGAGATAACTAAAGTAAAAAATATCTCAAATGTGATGAGCAAAACCAAAAATGCATGAAAAAAAGGCCCACCAATGCTGTGAATTGAGCTCAAACAACTCAAAACTCTGTGTCATAATGTATATAACTGAATGGTAACTTGAACTAGTTCTAGAACACATGAAGGTGGCATTGAAAGTGAATTGAAGTTGAAAAATATCCCCAAAGTGTCTTCTCATGAGAAAAAGCAAAAATCCTTGAAAATAGGGCCCATCACTGAAGCAATCTGAACTTAGAATGTTGAAAAATCCCCCCCCTAATGTGCATGATTAAAAACACTCAAAAATTGATGTGAAACTAAAAGAAAAATCCACCATTTGACCCATTTTGCATGATTGGATCTTCAGTTCACTTGTCTTTTTCTTGCATGATTCCAGAAAAGGTAATTGAATGATTAAATATTAAAGATAATCGATATGATTATTTTAATATTTAATATGTGATTCTTCCCCCCTTATCACATTTACATATTAAATATTAAGGTAATACCTTTAGTATTTAATTATAATGTTATTTTTGTTCAAACTCATGAAGTAAATGTACAAGTGACACTCTTCTATTCCAAAATAAAGAGATAAATCTCAAAACCTAACTTCCAAATTCATTTTTAAACTCATGAGCCCTCTTCAAATAATTAGGTCTATGACTTTGCAAGTGAAGACCATGGGCACTATTTGTAACATGAAATTATTTTATTTTTTAATCAATGGTCAAAAATCCCATTTCAACTTAGGGAAAGTAAGAAAAATCGAACCCCAAACTTTACTTTTATTTCTTACTTTGTAACTTCATGAACAAGCTATTGTCGCCATGATGGTAGGGTTTGGAACTCGACCTGGAGAAAGGCTGGAGATCTGGCTTACTTGTAAACTCATTGATTTTCCTTCTTGTTACTATATCTGTATGAAATATTTACTATAGAAACTCCATTTTTTCAAAAGAATGAAATAAATCTGCATTCTTTTGTGATGGGGAAATTTGTAGATCTATTCGCGATGTTGAAATAAATGAGAAAAATCCTTGAACAACACCGTTTTCTGGATATTTCCATTTTGCAAAAAATGAAAATCTCTACATTGTTTTCTATCTTCTATTTATGAGAGCTTTCCTGAACTCTCATAGATGTGGTTGTGAGTAAAATGCTCTCCCCACTTTCTGAAAAGATTAAGATATAATCCTTTTTCTGCTTTATTCTTTACAACTTGGGCTGCCATAATGAGTATTGGGCTCGTTTTTTGTATGGATGAAAAGATAATTGCTCCTTCTTGTTTTCACCATGTGGTGTGTTTCTATTTGTTATGATCGTGGCTTGTCTCTTTGTCCATTTGCATTCTGAAATATTCATGCTTGTGTACAAGTTCAACCATGCACTTGCGTTTCTATGTATTTTTTTGAAAACCTATACAAGCTCAAACAACTTCATTTTTTCTATATTTGTTACTCATTTTCAGAGAAAAAAATCAAAGAAAATCTATTCATTAGCGGGCCATGGGCCTGAGATTCTTAAACTCACCTCATTTTGTAGAAAAAAATGGCTCAAAATCTCCAAGTTGTGGTATGGATAAACTCAAAAATTTTAACATGTCTCCCCATGAAATCTAGGCCATTTAAAACCTTAACATTTTATTCTCCTTGAAAGGTAAATTGTACATTTCTCTCATTTGGTACCTTGGATGATGTGAATGTTAAAGGTATTGAATAATGTCACCATGTTGAGAGATAAAGTTACATCTTGCACTTTTTTTTGTTCTATTAATACTGTTGTTCACCCTACCCATGTTTTCCTGCTCACTATCACTACGTGACCTTGTACTCCTTGCAGCCTTATGTAACTTCACAACTATCACTATTTTCATCACTAATCTTGCATTATGTGGCTTACTCAAAGAAAATGTAAGGTAAAAGAATGAATAAATACTTATTTTCTTTTAGGATCTTGAAAGCAAGACCCCCAACCTATAGCTTTACCTTGCCTTTTTTTTGTTGATATACTCTTTAAGTAACTCTTCCTATTGTTTCATGGATTCTATTGTTGGGCTTGATGTTTCCTTTTACTATGCATAATAAGCATCCTTTGTTGAGTATTAAGAGATGTAGGTGTTTTATCTTTCTCTATGTTGTCACTTTTCTTATGGCTTCCACTGGTAGCTTAATGAATGTTGAGGATCCTTTGCATTGTTAATGTTACTCTACTAATTATATCCCATTATGCTCTAAAGCACTGCCATATTGATGAGTGCATTCCAATGTACATTACAATGTCACTGGGTGGCAACCAAACCTCTACCATATTGATGACTCAAAAGGACTACTCCACATGATTTTATGCTCATTCTGTGTTACTATTGTTCATAACTTGACTGCACTGATGTATGATTGCATGCACTCTTTGTTCTAGGTAGTATATGATTGTGTTTTCACAAAATATTTCTTGTGTCTCAATCCTTTTGCTATTCTTAATGCATTTGAACATTCAAAGTATGCATGTCCTCTTTCCCTAAGCCTATCCCATTATGCTCTAAAGCATTGGCATATTGTTAATGAGTGCATTCCAATGTACATTACAATGTCCCTGGGTTGCAACCAAACCTCTACAATATTGATGACTCAAAAGGACTACTCCATATGATTTTATGCTCATTCTACATTACTATTGTTCATAACTTGATTGCCCTGGTGTATGATTGCATGCACTCTTTGTTCTGGGTAGTATATGACTGTGTTTTCACAAAATATTGCTTGTGTCTCAGTCCTTTTTCTATTCTTAATGACTTTGAACATTCAAAGTATGCATTTCCTCTTTCCCTAAGCCTATCACATTATGCTCTAAAGCACTAGCATATTGTTAATGAGTGCATTCCAATGTACATTACAATGTACATTACAATGTCCCTGGGTTGCAACCAAACCTCTACCATATTGATGACTCAAAAGGACTACTCCACATGATTTTATGCTCATTCTGCATTACTATTGTTCATAACTTGATTGCCCTAGTGTATGATTGCATGCACTCTTTGTTCTGGATATTATATGACTGTGTTTTCACAAAATATTGCTTGTGTCTCAGTCATTTTTCTATTCTTAATGCATTTGAACATTCGAAGTATGCATGTCCTCTTTCAAAAGAGAGTTTCACTTTGCTTGTTCAAGTAACATATGCATGATTCAATGTTGCATCTCCAAATTTCTCTTATTAAAGCAGTCCTATTTCTTGACTATTTTGAATATTTCATGACTCTCATATATGAATGTTGAATGAGAGGGTGTCCTCTTGACATGTCGGGCTCAACCCTTGTGGCAGCCCATTTTTCTCCACATATCTGATGAAATTGATCATGAACATAATCAACCTATGCCTACACATTAAACAAACATGTTAGATAAGCAATGTTTTTGGTGGTTATGAGTTCATTATCTTTGTTGATTTGACTTTGAATATTTCATTTTTGAATCGATTTGATCGGGTTGGTTGTATCTAGTGATGGTTGTAAGCTATATTTTTTTGGATGGAAAGTGTGATTAGGCTTATAAATAGAGCTCTAACAAGGCTATTTTCCAAATTTTGTAGGATCAGTTGGCTTTGAAGTGTGAGGGGAGTTTATGGCACTCGAAAAGAGGGTCAACTCAACAACAAGCCTAAAGGCAATGATGGATATATTCTCTCTTCACATTCTCCTCTCTCTATTTTATTCTTCAAATGTATAGTTTTCATTTCATTATTAGATATAATCAATTCAATTTGAATCAATAAATTGAACAGTTATTTCCCATGGCTTGTGTGGGTAATTTAAGCACTTTTCTTATTTTTAAACACCAAATAGAAATGGTTTATGCTATGATGTATCTTTTCCACTTCATGATGAATAAAAACAACATTACTATGCAACATTTTATGATTTTTTGTGTTATGATTTATTGCATAATAAACTGAATTCACTCAGATTAACTATTAGCATAAAAATTGTGTACCTTTCACCTTTAAATGAAACAATCAATCTTAGCTCTGCCAAAAATGAGCTATAGTGAAAATTTTGGTAACAAGTATAATATAATAATATAATATATATCATATATATTAATATATAATATAATAATATATATTACATATTATATTATTATATATATTAATATATAATATATAATATAATAATACACAATATATAATATATTATATATAATACATAATATTATATATTTATGTATTATAAATACATAATACATATTATATAATATTTTGTATCATAAATAATATCACAAAAATATAACTATTAAAAAATATCCGTTTAATAATGGATATCCATCCAATAATGAATATACGTTTAGTAACAGATATCCGTTTTGAAAAACAAAATAGATATCCATTATGAACATATATCTATTATGGTTTGGTATTACCAAGCCAAAATGGATATTGGCTCGGATTTGGTTTGGCATTGCCTGGCTTGGAAAGTCAACCCAAAATGTATTTTTTTGAAAATTTATTTAGTTTTCTGAGGTTCACCCTTGTGGCTAAAGACTTTTTTTTACCTAAATTTCATTAAACGAAAAGGGTTTATAGAAAAAATTGTCAACTTTCCACCAATATAACTTTTTCCTTATTTTGAATTTAATAAACAATTATTATTGATTTTCTACCTACATTACATCTAGAGTCTTGATTATAGGTTGATTGAAATACTTCTATAACTTTCAAACTACTTAACATTTTTCAAATCTACAAGATGCACCACATTCTATGGTTCACATACTATAGGATAAAAAAGAAATTGAATTTCATAAATTTTTGACCAAGTTATGGTGGTTAGACATAGACGTTTTAATAATTTTGAAAATTTATAGTAAAAAAATCATAACTAATTATTTATAGTAAAAAAATCATAACTAATTATTTATGTGGAAAAAAATTATAAAAAAAAATCTGGCACATACGAGCATGTGTCCTCTACTTATATTGAAAAATTCATAAACAAATATTATGTTTTTCTTGTACTTAGGGTGGTTAGACATACACCTGCTTCTTATCTTTTTCCTAAAAATTAGTACCACTGCATTGAAATTTCAAATTTTCTCAAAACAAACTTACTTTTTTCAAAGAAAGGACTATTAGCCTAGAAACTACATTCAATTTGCTACAACTTTTGTTGTTACATATTTTTCAAATTATGTTAATAACCTATTCAAATTTTTATGTCAAGTTGGCTAACTCTGATTTTATGAATTTTCATTGCCACTTAGAGGCCTAGTTTGGACCTCCATGATCCTGCACTGACCCAAGACTCCTTTAAATGTTTTCATTGTTGCATTTGTAGTTATATGGCCACCTTGCATAACACAACTTGCATACCTCTGGAGCCATACTAATTGTTCATGAGCTCCAAGCATATGAATTTTTTCTTGTATCATGAAGCTTGAAGTTGTTTTTTTGCATGGCACCTTATCAAAGTTATCAGTAGGTATAACTTTTGGTATGGTTTGAGTAGGAATCTCGACCAAGGCATGAATTTCTCCATAGCCACTCATGTGTGTGTGTGAGTACATACCAATAATGAGTGTATGTTTCTCACCTTCATGGATCTCCCACCTAGTAGATAACTAGGATTTTCATTGCCTTACAGTGTGTATTTTTTGGAAAAAACAACCTAGATTCGATCCACATCACGATGGAAAAATGGTCAAAGCTTGATCCAACTTTCTTTTATTTCTACCTTTTCTCTCTTTCGTCCTTGGCAATGTATGATTGTGCTTTGTTGTTGCTCTTTATATCATTGTCACATGTGTGTTCTTTTGTGCCTATGTTGGTTTGCCATGGGATCTTGATCCTAGGGGTTTAATCATCCCTCTTGATTGTTGTCATCTCATCTTACTAGAATTGGTACACTTGGACCCCTCTTGATGCATGTTTGTCTACTTGAGTGTAATTTTTAAGCAAGTTCATCCTCTCACTAAAGTGGGGGCTAAATGTAGTCACTGAAAACGTATCCCTTCTACTTTTCTTGGCTTGTTTTGGCCCTCCTTGTGATTTAGGCTTAATGTTTCCTTGATTTAGTGTTGAAATGTGGTTGACACATTCACATTAAGTCTATTGGATTCAATTCAGATATTGGCTAAGGGGAAGCTTAGCAATTCTACTCCATTCTTTGGACCTAAAAATATGGTTCCCTAGATGGTTGATTGAGAGTGTGTTTCATCTAGAAGTGCATATTGTGCATCAGCGTTGAAGAATTTGGTAATAATTTCTAGTTTTTTGTTTGCTAGTTATTTCATGGCTAAAGGAGGTTTTTATATACAACTCTTTGTATTATTTTATTCTGCTTATGGGTATTTGGTTATATTGATTCCTATGCTACAGACACCCCTAATTGTAGATTTTTAGATTTTATTTTAAAGTATTTGAATTTATCTTGGAGTTCTCCCTTCCAAGGAGGTCGTACCATGCTTGGGAGATATTGGAATTTGTGCACAATTAATTTGTGAGCTTTGTTGTAGTTTCTTGGTTGGGAATTAGGTGCCTTCCTCCTCAGATACTTTTTCATTTTGTTTCATTAAATTTGGAGGAGTTTTGAGGTTGCTATGAACATTTTGGTGTTGGTTCAGCTTGCTTGTCTATATTTCAATTTGACGGTATTTCATATAAAACCTAAATATATTTCTATTCTATGCTCAATTTCATTGATGTTCCAACTCATATTTGAGATTAGAAGTATATTATAACTCTTGTAGAAGTTTGGAGCAGATTTCTATTGCATATTCATTGTAATAAACACTTTGTTACTTGTAGATAACTTGTATTGTAAGGCTGAAACAATAATATTGTTTAGTCATTTATATTAGTGCATTTAATTAGTGTTTAAAATTCACATATTGTAACCCCTAGATGGTTTACCGACAACATGGAGAATAAACATTATCTCTCTTTCTCACCCAATATTATGTGGAGAATCCCCATTGCTATGTGGATGCCTGCTGAAAAGTGGATGAATTGATTTGAATTGTAATGTTTTCCCTCCCACTACATTAGTGGTCGTGTGGAAATTCTTATGGTTGGTTCACCACCTACTTTTATTTAGTTGTAATTCAATTTTCAGTTGTAGCTTAGTTTCCTCCACCGTATGCTATCACCTTGCCTTCTAAAGGATCTTGGTGAACATTCTTGGCATTGATGACAATCAATTGGCATAGTGTTGATTTGTGTTGTGAAATTTCAAAGAAAAAAATTAAGGGGCATATTTCATTATATAGTTACTTCTTGTTATGGTAGGGTAAGAGTTAGGTTTTATAATTGTTGGGTTGTTATTAAGATTGTCAAGTTATATCAAATTGGTAGATATATGAAGAAAACCTTGAGAACTAGCTTTTGAGAAGCAAACATACCTTCTCACTGGTGGTATACTATATGCGAGACACTATAAAAGCTATTCAAGGCTCATTTACAATGAATAAAGCATTTCAAACATCCAAAGAACATGTACAAAGGTCTATCACAAAGGGAAATGAACTATTAGTCATCAAAGAAGAATATCCCAGTGACAATGTATCAAGTTAATGATAGTGTGCATGGCAGTTTATAATGATACTCATCATACTGACAATGTTCTATTATCACAGGTGAATAGTCTAAGAGCCTTAGTGGAAAGTATTACATTCTATATGAGATTCTACAGTAATAATGATAGTCTTTATGTCTATAGAGGTCAATGGATGACATCCATCAAAATCAAGAATAGGATAACTTTCATGCCTAAGGTGAGAGATGATAGTTCAAAAAGAGTAGTTTGGCATAGGTTGATAATAGGGAACACCATAATAGATAATACAATCTCATCAAAATGAATAAAAGGCAGTCCTCTATGATGTTAATTGAGATGTTAAGGCATGGAAGGGAAATGTACTGTCAAGGAAGAACAAAGGTCAAACAACATAAAGGAAGATAGTACTGAAGAGTTCTATCTGATATGTACACCCTACAAGAGAAGTATCAATTATGGTATGACAATCCATGTAAGGTGAATGATAGGTTTACCCTAGTCATGAAAGAAAGTCAAGTCATAGTCACAATAGTTTTCGAGTATTTTCAAAAGTGTCACGAGGAAATAACAATAGTATATACTATAAATCCTATTCATGAGGACTGTCCATGAGAAAAAGGACACCATGTTCTAAGGGATATCCTAGACACATGCCTAGATAACATTTTGTAGAGGATAGGAAAAAGTTTGACAGTGAAGACTTGTGCCAAAGTCATGGAGAGGGTAGTGAAATTGTGGTACAAAAACCTAGTAAGAGAGGGTCATGAATAGGATAGTGCTAGAAGTAAGTATGTATTAATAGTTAGAGATGGGAGGCAACACTAAGAATATGATATAGGACAATCCTATGCATAAACAGTCATATTTATTATGATAGTCATGTTAAGTGACATGGAGAACAAAGAGGAACAATATATAAGCATAGTGCACATTCAAAAGAAGAGTCAAGATTCACGAAAGATGGAGGAAGTGCAATGGTAGTCCTTCAATGTCAAAGTTCACTTATCCATTGTTGTTAATGAATCAAGTAGACAGTCAACTATAACTTTGGAAGAGACAAAAAGGAATGAAACACAAGAGACAAGAAGGCATGAAACACAATAATAGGAATATCATACAAGACCATTGAAGCCAAATCTTTCAAGCAATGACAATGTTGCCAAAACATGTATTACAATTCATATAGGGGATAGTCATGACCGAAACACAGTGTGAAAGCCTTAGATTTGATAGATTAAGGTACACATAATAATATAAGGACAATTCAAAGCATGCATGGCAATGGCCTGTTGAGAAATGAGTAAAGATAGAGTTTCTACAAGATGAGAACATCAAACCACCATGAAGGAATATTTAAAGAAATAGAACAATATAGTCCTCGAGGAGAGTACAGAGAATACAATCATGGTAGTGTTTGGTGAAGGTATGAAGGTGAGGTGGAAGAGACCATAAAATGAATGAAATATTTGATAGTTTCAACCCCTAGAAATCCTCCTACAACATCCCTCCTTGCACACATCCTATAAAGATGCACGAAGAGGTTATAACAATTTAGGGAGTTTAATGGGTAGTCATGAATAGTTACAAGCATCTAGGGGTAGTTTGGATGACATGGAGACAACAATTCCAAGTATCTAGGATGTCGAGGAGCAGATTCAAGAGAATTTTCAATTAACAAAGACAAAAAACCTACAAGATTATCCTTTTTCAACACCATCTCGGGCCTTCAAAAGTGTCAAAATAGGAGAGTCATTTTTCCAGCACCCAAGTGGAGGTCAAACAATCAACACAAAGCAGTAAGTTCATTTAATGGTCTTTACTGCATGTCCTATTCTCTCTCCAATGTTGGGTTGAGAAAAAGGGATGTCCAGGGTTAGTTGATAGTCATTTCTTTATAGTTTTTACTAAGTATTGTAACTTAGCAACTCAATAGCAACATAAACAAAATTGTAGAAGTTTCATTTTTCAAGAGAAATAGAGTATTTTCATATTTGTATTGTAATTGTAATCACATTTTATCAACAAAATAAATCATTTTTGACCTTCTCAAATATATATGTTGTGTTTAATTATGAATGATTGATTTAGTTCTATGATAATATATGTTATCCTTAATTTTATGCCTCATTCTCAAATATGTACATGTAGAAACATATGTATCCTATGTAGGTTATAGGTTATGATACTTGTTGGAATAACTATTAGTTGTGAAAACATTTCATTTTCCTTTTAAAACTATGAAACATTTATAGTTTCCTATGAAATATTGATTCACAATTATGTCAAAAACATCAGTTGTGCATGCATTAGCTTGGTTATTGAACAAATTGGTTGTGTTAAATAATAACCTAAGCTCCAAAATTTGGGTGTATCACCTCCTTAGGTTCTAGATTCAAATTTTATGTCATTTATTTTCCCTTTTCCTTATTAGGCAATATTAGTATAAGTTAGTTTAGGTGTGACATTAAACAATCGACCCTCTTGAGGAACCCATAGGCCTTAGGTTGTTTGCATGCTATCAATCGAGGAGAGAGTTAGCATCTCACTCTCTCTATGGTGCACTAGGTATTGATAACAACAACAAAAAAAGAGATTTAGCTTATGGTGAAGGCACAAGACATTAGTAGGTAATAGCCTTGATTTTTTAGAATTGACAGATTTGAACACTAATGACGTTTATCTTGATAGGTGCCTATGGGACAATAAATGACCACAAATTACAATAATAATAAATGGTCTTGTGAATTGAAATTATATTAAAGTTGGAATGGATTGAAAACAAGAACTAAATGTCCCATAATTATAATAATATTAATCACCTACATCAGAGAAAGAAAAAATTAAAGTAAAAAATTTAGGAAATTATAAAGTAGTTTGAATTGTTTTTTTGGAACATTACACTAAATTAATCATTAGTCAATTGAGATATGGTATAATAATAAGAACCTAACCTCATCAATAAATATTTATTTATAGTTATAATAATAGTTATATAATATATAGAGATACACATATATAGAGAGGAGAATGAGTTCACAAAGGATAGGGAATGTGACCAATATATATGTAGGCTAACTTTGTGATCATGTAGCAAATACATGGAAATTTGTAGGACCTTCATTTTTTAAAATGTGAAATGGCCTCTTATCTATAGACAATTAAGGTTTGGAGGTGTGACTCATCATACAACTTACCACATCAACATGTTTGATGAGAAGTGTTCTTAAAATGAAATTCTAAATATTTGACCAAAATTTTATCATAGAATCCCTAGTAATTGAACAAAAAATAATCATTTGTTGTTAGAACCATGGTTAGAGACTCATTGAGTGCTTGACAAGACTTTGCAAACTTGTGAGTCTTTCCTAGCTAATACTCTTGGAGTCTCATGCTTGGACTCTTGAGTCTTGACCTTGGACTCTTGTAGCACCTAAGCATACCCAATCACAATTATTAAGTGAATATTCATCATTTTTCAGTCATTTTTTAATCTTACTTTTCCATTTCATTGTAATGTCCCTTTCCTAATTTTCCCTAGAATTTTCCTATTGATCACAAATTGCAACAAACTAGGGTTAGGGTTTCATCTTACTAAATGAATATCTCTTAAATTGAAACCTGCAATCAGCAAGCCTAAGAGGGTGTCTACCAAAGTCCTCTCCCTTGGTGGCTTGTATCTACTTTCCCCATTGTCTCAACCCCCTAAAAACAGTTGGTATCTTGTGGAATTGAGTAGGATTTGTAAGTGGGAAACGTGACTCTCTAGCTAAGTGCCCTTTGGTCCTAGGCGCCATTATGGTCAACTCTAGAATGGCTTACTTACTAGCCTCATTTACCCCTTTTTCTTACACCACAAGCCATTCCTACAAGGTGGGTTTCAGTCAATCAAGCATATCATATATACTCAGGGAAACCCAAGGATGCATCCCCCCCTTAAAATGCTTTGTCCCTATCCTTGGGACATCCTAGATATAGGGGGATGACTGGGGGATGGTCCTTTGGCATCCCCTTTTGCTAAGCAAATTCAGGAAACATCCCCAAATGGGGGAATGACGTTGACTAAATGGGGGACGACTGACCGTCCTAAGAATGACCAAGGGATGGCTGAGCCATCCCTCGACCATCTCAGGGATGGTTGGTCGTCCCTCATGTGTTACATTGTTTTAAATTAAAAAAAAACACATTTTTTAAAAAGGGATGACCCTACCTACATGGCTATTGTGGACCCCATTGGTGTCATTATCATTTAGTTTTCCAAATTTACAAGTGCCTAATTACATTGGGAAACTAAATGATAATGACATTGCCAATAGATGCTCTAAATTGGTATACAAAAAGGGTGCCACCAATTGGGATAGTATACAATTTTCCCAAAATCTTGTGTCATGATTTCTTAGACTATGTAATCCTTGTCTTTAACATAAAAAATGTTACAAGGCTGCTTGAGGTGCAAACACAACCTACTATAGTTTTAATTTTATTTTGAAAGGTGTTTGGTCTTGTTTATATTTTGTTTTATGTTGATGCCTGGTGAATGTAGAATAGGGGTTCTAAAATGAAGTTTTCCATGGTGAAGCCTCTAACATCAAATCCCTCTTCTAGAATTGAAGCACACTTATCGTAGATGAGTGCATCTCAGGCTTAGTTACAAAATCCACTAATTTGAATGTGTTATGTACATAGCCAAAAGTTGATGTGAGGCAAATGATCAAACTATATGCTGGAGTATACTCTTAGTAATAATAGTTATTGGTGAGTCGCACATTAGTACTATAACATGCATTATGCAATTGAGGACAATTTGGATGGGGGAGATTGTTGATATGGTGGGGATTTCACATGGTTTACTGATTAAATGAGGCGTGTCTAGCAATTCAATACTATACACATAGGCTTAGAGAGTTTTCCAAACATTTTTAATGCCCAGAACCTCTATGAACTTAATATGCTTCTTTACCTTACAAGAGGCTACCTATATTTTTTACTCTTGTTTTTCAACATCTTTTTACTTTGTAGAAGATAGAGGGAAGGAGAAAGGAATTCTATTAATTTCCTAATAAAAATGGTTGTTCAACAAGACTTGAAAGTTCTAGATGGTAAAAAAGTAAGCATAAATTTTATAGTAACTTCAAGAGCTGAAAAGCTAATAGATTCTAATTTATAACATGGTGAAAAGCTATAATTATGACTAAATGACAGCAATCATTTATTGAACATATACTACCTAGGCATTTTGATATAAGTTTATAAATTATAACTTGGAGGTTGTTTCATGATTTATGTATGTTAATTTTGAATTTTGAATGTGTATTGAGTATTGACAAATAATGTAGAACTTAAATGATATATGTTAAGGTTCTATAATGTATATTATGCATGTCATATCCATGCTTTCATATAAATATTTAAAATTTCCCTATATATTTAAAATTTTCCCTATATTTTATATAGCCATCCCCCGCAGTCCCCAAATTTGGCCTCAAAATCCTGAAACTTGAGGACTTGTCCTGCCGTCCCACGCCATCACTGTCCTGGAAACTTGAAGTAACACTGTATATACTTAAATATTATTTATTATCTATAAGCAATATATATGCAGATGTAAAAAAATGATTGGGCAGAATATACCCTGAATAAATATATATATATATATATATATATATATGATAATAACAATCTGCTGTGATGGATTGGATGGGTTTCTTTGTGATCACTGGTCTGATCTTCCTTTTCTTCAGTCGATATTATGCAATACTAAATACATCACAATGATGATAGAGCATACCACAGTGACTACGAAAACATATGATCACTGTATCTACAACAGCAGGTGTAGTAACTATTAACTCTGATATACTCTCTACAATCTGCAGATATCGGCCTCAGAATAGGTATTTCCTGAAGATGATTCGCTGCCCTTTCTGAGTGCCGATGGTTTTTTTTTTCTGATCTCTGTCCTCCACAAATCTGCTGATTATATCTACTGCTATATTCAGAAGTGTATTCCAAAATTTCTTATCTTTTTCTTTTCTATATCTTTTGCATTTGATCCCACTTTCCTTATGTATCCCTATAAAATAACACAACTCTTAGAAGGGAGATAACCTCTTGAAGAGGCATGCCCCTTTATTTAACTTCACCGCTGCCTTGACTAATCTAAGCTCTTTTTTATTTATTAATGGTTGCCTTAATTAAGCACTGCCCTTCACTTTAATCCCTTTAATTGCAGCCTTGCATTCATGATCGCTGCCTTTCTTCTAAAATAAAATCGCTTCTTTTGTTTGGTCTTGTTATGGTCAATGCTTATATATATATATATATATATATATATATATATATATATATATATATATATATATATATATATATATATATATATATATATATATTTATATTTGTGTTTTCTTATTTTAACATATTTATTTTTATATTAGTTTTATATGTACATTTTATATTATTATATTATTATACTTTTATGTTCTCTAAATGGACTAATTTCTTCTTCTTTTTTTTGTGTAATTATAAGGTTTTTTAAAAAATTTCCAAGTTCGTGTTGAGTCTCGAGTCTGAGTCAAAATTTTGGGCTACTGAGTTCGAGTCTTCAAGCTATGCTTTAGAACAATATCATATTCTAATTTAAAATTTAACTTATATGCAATCTAATTGATCTCAATACCGTTTGGCACCCATAAATGTTGTTCTCTCTAACTTTTATATCCAACAAAAAGGACGCAATAACTGAAAAAAATACTATTTATTGTTATAAAAACAACAAATTATTATTTAAAATACTTATATTCAATGTTAAATGATCATAAAAAAAAATTACAACCTTTCACATTTCATGATAAAATATGAGGTATCTATTGTGCTCATCTTTTATATTTGTGGTAGGACAGACATATAGTATGAAGTATTCCAATGAATATACATTGCTACCCCAATAGTTATACACATAAGAACAATATTTTTCCACATAACAACAATACTTGTTTAAATGAGCACCTTCTTTTATAATGACACACTTATATTGGATAGTTATGATATTGTATCTGAAGAGAAAAAGTATTTATTTCACTCATTAATGAATGTCATGTGTTCATGTAAGGGTCAATCTTCACAAACATTTGGCCATTTTCTTTTTTACATGTAGACTAATTATTGACACTATATTAATATAAATATGTTGCAAGATTAAATCCTATAAGTACAAGAATTATACCAAGAATAGGACCCTACCTAACTATTGGCCCCTCTCCCCTAGCACAAACACAATGAGAGCATTGCAATTGGGTAATGAGGCTACAAAACATGTATCAAATTGCATTGATTGTGCAATTTAATATATGATGTTGGAATGTGTGTGATTTCCTTACTAATATTAATGACATTTAAGTTTGTAACTTGTATTCTTTTTAGAAGTGCCTAAAGAGGTTTGAATTTTTCATCAGGAATATTGTATGGGATGATATACATGTATTCTAATCTCTTTGGAATAAAATTTCCCAAAGTGGAGTAGATTCCTAAACGTGTAAGGTGCAGATTTATTACAAAGAGAGGTTGGAGTGCATTCCATAGAGCTTGGAGTGCATGCATTTGTCCAAACAATATTTTTGAAAGGAAATTTGTGCCCATTTTAATGAATTCCCTTTGGAATGAATCTACAAGCTTTATTCCTAAAACTAATAAGAAAAAATGAATAGTTGATGCATTTGTAGAATAATTTAAAATCAAAGCGTATTTCATTACTAGTGCAAATCCATCCATACAAGTACCAAGCAAACTAGGATAGTTGCTGACTTGGAATTTACAAGTTGCTAAATCATACTCATGCAACTTGGTTTGGATTTCCTCCCAACTACTCACATTACAAAACTACTTATGCAAATAAAAAGTAGATGTGATGCAATTTCCATACTATCCCTAAAGAAAATTCATTCGAAGAACACAGTTTTATGTGGTGTAGTTTGAAAACTATATATCCTATCCCATATATTGCATACATACTACTAAAACACTATTGAGATTTATGGTTTATCCCATGCAATGCAATTTTCCCAACATATATACATTACTGAAGCTTTGTTGAGATTTACCCAAAATTGCCTGCCTTTCAAGAAAGGAACAAGCCTGCAAGGTTTATAGCTATGTGGAATATTTTTTCATGTCCCCGATTTGGAGGCAGAATAATTAAATTAAATTAATTGATTAAGTTGTCCAAATTAATGATATTTCATAAGGATGACTAATTGATTATTTTAATTAAATTAAAGAGGAATACTAAATTAATTATTTGTAAGGTTATCATAATAAATAAATATTAAAAGGTGACCTTATACTTAATTAATCTAATAAAGTGACTAAATAAAATAATAAATCATAAAGTCACTTAAGTGAATAAAATAATGCCGGTATTGGCATGGTGTGATGGTTTATAGGTGGCATTGTTGTTCTTGCCACCATGGTTCAAACCCCGTTGGGGTGGTACTGTTGAATGGTTGTATCCGGTTCATAGCTCCGATCAAAAGCGTTTACCCCTTGAATAAAAAAAAAAAGTGAATAAAATAATATTTTATTCTAGAAGCTTCTTGGAGGTGAATGAGAATTCAAGCAAGCCATTTGGATCATGACTTGGATTATTTCTATTTCTCATACTTGCGTGGTATAAGTTGAGGCTTGCATTTCTTGAGGGTTTGAAGACTCTAGAGTACTAGTTCCGGTTGTGAAAGATCAACCCTAGCTGGAGTTGTTGAGAAATCCATCCAGGGTTTCTACAATTTAACAGGTGCAATAGTTGTTGTATTATTGCCCTAATTTTTGTGATAGTTGGTTTATTGTCACATCTTCATCATTGTAGCAGTTGAGGTATTGTTGCAATCAATTTTGGAGAGCTAGATACTTGTAGTAGTTGTTGTATTGCTGCAAGAAGAATTCATTGTTGATCATTGCCAAAATTTAATGGCCAATGGCCAAATTTTGGTGAATTAAGGAAGGATAATTTTTCTGGTCTAATCATCATTTTCATTTCAAGAACAATTGAAGGTTCGATTTCATCTTTGAGAAGGATGATTTTAGGAGAACTCATTGTAGCATTTGGAAGAAGACGATTTTGTGTTTGGTGGCCGATTTCTACCTCCAAAGGAAAGGTTCGATCTCAACTTTGCTTGAAGTGAAAAATCATGGTTCTTAGGCAAGAGTTGGCACTTCTTTGGAGGATTCAATTTTTGGTGATAAAGGAAAATAAAAATCAATAGTGGCTTCATACATGATTGTTGGTCCTCATCCATCTCAATTGCTACCATTTTACATGAAAAGGATGACTACTACAAGAGGTTCAATCATTTTTAGATTGTTGTCATCCAGTTATCAAACATCACTTCTAGGTTCCAAAATTCTGATTGTAATCATTGCATACTTAGGATAATTTTCATTGGATAAGTTGGAGTATTTGTATTGTTAAGTTGAGTCTAAATCTTTGTCCTAAACAGTGATTCTTTGTTGTAATCATGGCATATATTTGTAATCAGATTTGAAATTGATTAGATTGCATTTAGTCCTCTAGTCTTGGTTAAGCATTGCATTGATCATTTTTGGGTGTTGCATAGTTGTAATCCATTGTAGGTAGTTCATGTCAACATATTGGAAAATAAAGTCATTGAAGGTTTCCCTCAAAGTGTTTGACAAAAGGTGCATTTGTTGTACCTTCATATTTGCTTATTTAGTTTGCATGTCAATTGTATGATAAAATGTCATTTTGTTGTAACTAGTTATAGGCTTGTAGTTTCAGTCATTTATTGCATCAAAAATACCAAACACAATGTGCACTTTATCATAGATGTAAATGGTTATGTTTGTCATGGTTTAGACAAGTTCTATTTACATTTCAACACTTCATTTCAAGAAAAAACGTACACAGAAAATTATATTAGACCAAAGGCAACATTCAAGACAGCTATTTGACAAAATGTCCAAGGCCTGAAAGTTGAAAAAAAGGTCAAATTTTGCTAGGGACATTACATATTTGGAATGCCTACTACAAAAAATCCATTTTAAAATGTCAAATATATTATTTTCATACAAACCAGAATGAATTCAAACCTAGGATCTCCTAGCAAAGCATGATTAATTTATTTCACAACTACTCATCCCTTTGAAGTGTAGACTATAGAGTGTTCTTCTAGTATTCCAAAGCCACATTTATTTGTTTGGATTTCCTAGTCTAACTATGATATCATATTATTTATCTAGGACCTCCAATTAGCTTGATGATCGGTATGAACAACCTACTCTAGAGCACCATGACTATTAATGGGAGGTCCTAAGGTTTGATTCAAAGTTGATACATAGAAATTTGATAAAAAACATATTACATTAAGATTGGCCTCCTAGATTTTAACTTCGAAGTGTAACAAATTTGACAATCTCCTAATTGGAATGTGTACCGCTCAAGCTCATGAAGGACAAACTATGAAGATTGACTCCATAGTAAACTCCAATTGCATGTGAAAAAATATAATTAGGACAAGAGAAAATTGAATCAATTTACTTACCTGCAACCCATCATCAATGTTGAGAATAAGAAATCCAAGAATAGGGGATACAATAAATCATTCTCCACCTTTTCAAAATATGTGACCCTCATTTCTCTTTTCTACTAAGTTAGGGTTAGGTGAATCATTTAATTTTTATTTTTTTCTTAATTTCCCTCTTCCTTTGTTTCTTAGTTTAAGTGTAGAAAAAAAGGACATGATGAATATGGAACTCTTCCTTGCTTAGGAAGCTAATGATGTTGCTACAATTAAAAGTTTACTTGAGCTGAACAAACATGTTCTTCTTGATGTTACTTTTCAAGGAGATGCTCCTTTGCATATTGCTGCAAAAAAAGATCATCTAAATTTTGTTACATGGATTATTAAAGAGAATCCCTCTTTGAATAAATTTGGAAACACGGATAACAACATGCCATTACATGTGTAGACATGCAAAATTAGCATCATGCACTTAATTAATTCATATTCATTCAATCATTAAATAAGTTCACTGTCATCCACTCATCAGGTAAATTAAACTCATTAAATTCATTCCTAAGGTTGTTCATTTAAATTAAATAAATCAAAGTCTCACATCAACCTTTTAATTAAATAAACCAAACTTTATTTAGGGTATGTGCAGGATCATGATGGGCCAAAAAGTGGCAATATGATGGGTATGTGGCTGATGACTATTTTTTTACCCAAAATTGATGAAACGAAAAGGGTTTTTAAAGAAGATTCTCAGCTTTCCAACGATATAAATTATGCTTTACTTTGAATTTAGTAAGTAATTATTATTCATTTTCTATTCAAATTATGGCGAAAGTTCTAATTGATAGGCTGATTGAAAAACATCTATAGCTTTCAAATGGTATCACATTTTTTGAATCTAAAACATGCGTCACATTCTATGCTTCGCATAATATAGAATTAAAAAAAGAAAAATTGAATTTCATGAACTTTTGACCAAGTTAAGGTGGTCAGACATTCGAGTTTTTATATTTTTTAAAAAGTTGTAACAAAAAATTCATAATTAATTATTTACTTGGAAACAAATTACAAAAAAATATGCATCACATTGGGGCATGAGTCCTCTACTTATATCTAAAATCTTATAAAAAAATATTATCATGTTATTGTGGTTAGGGTGGTCAGACAGACACCTACTTATTTTTTCCCTGAAATTTACGTATCACTACATTAAAATTTCAAATTTTCACCAAATATATATATATTTTTAAACAAACCTAGTAGTTTAGAAACTACATTCAATTTTCTACAAATTCTATTCTTACATATTTTTGAAATAATATAGATAACTTATTCAAATTTTTACGTCAAGTTGCCTAACTTTGATTTTTCTAAATTTTTTGCCACTTAAGGGCCTAGTTTTTCCATGATGATCCTGCACATACCCTTTAATTAAATCTCCAAATGCATATTCCATCCCTTTTTTATTTAAATAAATCCAAATATTCAAGTCAAAGGGGTCAAAATCACCTCATCATCACCTAAGCTAATCTAATCCTGATTAACCTAACCTAACCACCCATCACATCCTCTAGCTTTTCCCACTTGCACCAATAAATCATTTTAACTCATTTACAAATTCATTATTTTCTTTCAACTTGGCATAAAAATAGAATATTCCCTTAAGTTTGAATATGAAGACAAGTTGACTTGTCCCTTCCAACATTGCAATAACATCTCTCTTACATGTCCCCCTCTCAACATTTAATTCACAATTTCAAATTTGAATCTCCCCCTCTTGGGCACATTGGCCAAAAATTGCACATTCCTCAACCTATGACAAGTTGACAAGTGGCCTCATCTCATTGGTCCAATCATTATCCCACATTGCTCTATTTGAGCCCTCTTCCAATTTGAAAATCTATAAATAAAGGGTTGATTCTTCAGCAAATCATCTACACTCTCATGTAAAGTTACTCTCTTAATTTGAGAACTAATTTTTCCCATCACCATTGCATTGCATCATTTCATTTTTAGCAAGGATTGTGAAAGTGTCATTAGAACATTTGACACCAATCCAATATGGAATAGGTACTTGTCTTGCTTCTAAATGTCTTTTTGATATTCTTTATTATTTGTTTGCATCTTTGGATCATGACATTGTTATTCCATAGAGGTATTCATAGATTTCCATGTATGTAAACTAACCCCACTAATGAGTGTTGGAGATGGTTCATTTGCAGATTTATAGTGCTTTAGCATGAAACTGCTAAAATTGATAGTTGAGTTCTCATTACAATTTTTCATCAACTCAAACAGATTGTTTCAACTATTACAATATGTTTGGAGAGACAACTTTGGTGATAGCTTCACAGTATGGTCATATGGAAATAGTTGAATTTTTATTGGAGGTCAAGTTATTTGAAGATGAATTTGAAAGTGACAAGGGTGCAACCTGAGACATAGAATAATAAAATAACATTCTCTGTTTGGTGTGTTAATTTTATAAGAGACTAAAACTGCAATATCTTCCAACCCAGGAATAGAAAAATAAAACTGTAAGTTGGGAATTACATTATGATGAAAAGGGTATCCAAAAATGCAAAAACATCTAATAAACTACCAACATGAAATGAAACTCTTTTTTTTGGGTGATGCAGAATTGCCCTTACACAACTAGATGCTCTTGCATCAGAAAGGGATTGATCTCTTATTGGAGGGTGAGTTTTGGAAGGTCAAAAGATACAAGTGACTTTTCAATTTCACATTTTCAATTATTTTCTAGTTTTTTAAATTGGAGAACTATAAATGTGTGTGTTGGGGAAAACAATGGTTATGATTCATAGAGTATTAATAATATATATATTTTTTGGTAAAGGTTTTCCTACCTAAATGTAAGTTTATTGTGGTTTGTTCATTCTATTTTTTGCATTTGATATTCTACAAAATTAAGAATTCTAGTTTGAATTGTTTTGTACTACATACAACTTAATTTTCAGATCTATATGGTATAAAATCAAATTTCATTATAATAGATTTAATCTAATAATTCCAACAATGTCTACCAATGAAAAATATAAATTTATGAATTAGCAATAGTATTATTGATTGATATAAACTCAAATTTATTTTCAAGTATAATATTTTTCTAACATTTTATTTGTTTGGTAATATATACTATGATTAGTATTTATAGATAAAAATTTAAAGTAAATATTTTTTAAAGATTTTATTTATCAATTAATTTAAGATAATATATACTATAAGAAATATTTTATAGATAGAAATTTACTATAAATTTTTTTGTAAGATTTTTTTTGTTAGTTAATTTTATGGTAATATATATTACAAGTATAAATTTTCTTTCACTCTTACTTGTAAAACATGTAAGAATTCTTACAAGTGTTTTTACACACTTTTGTTCTCTTTGGTTTTGTTCATCCCTGAGTGGTGTATTTTTCTTCCCTCAAGTTCTTTAGTGTTTGGGTGAGATGGCAAAACTTCCTCTTTTGTGGTCCAACCTAGATGTGCTTTTCGATGAATTGATTGGGATGCTCCTCGCCAATGAGATCTAGTTTAAGTAGAATTTTTAGGCAACGATGGAGCAGTAGGGATTTACCAAGCACCAAGTCATCAAGGAATACAGTTCCCTCAAATATTATGTTGATTGGGGAATCCTCAAGAAGTTGGCTAATGAAGCCCTTAGGAAAGGGTCAATTTTTGACATCACCAATTGAGATGTGAAGGATGTTGTTGATCTTGCTAAGTGGTGCAAGGGAAAAGAAGGGAAAGATGGTATTGATCTTGTTAGGTGGTGCAAGAGCAAGGAAAGTAAAGATGTTGTTATAATGGTTACTAAGATGAAGAAAATATGAGAAAGAGCACGTCATTCCATCAACCCTTGGGAGTATGTTTGGGTCTCTTCATACAAGACAAATGCTAAGAAGGAGATTGTTGAGCATGGATATAAGATCGATGCCATTAGAAAAAAGAATTGAAGATTATGAAGAGGAGAAAAAAACATTGTTCTATATTGTTGGGCGTTATAAGCCCCCATAACTAGAATCAATCGCAAGGAAATGGTGGAACAAATACCTTGAAGAGCATCAACAAGTTGGTATCCCTTTCCTTGCCTATAATCAGACTAATTTTTTGGCTGCAATTAGCAGGCATACCAACTCAATCTTTTAAAAACACAAAGCAATTTTTTTTGGTAAATAATTCATTTCAACATGATCTTGAGAAGTATCTCAAGGATAAAATCGATGATTTGGAGTCTATTAGAAACTTTCCTCTTGCTAAGATGTACAAATATATGTCGGTTGTTGTAGGTTGTGAAATGGATGAGGAAGCTCTCGTTAGAATTGAGGTAGTTGCAAGTCAGGTAGGTCTCAGTTGTTAGAGTGCAAATATTTTTGCTAGCCCCTCTTCCCTTAATCCTCTTAGTGTTCCTTCTTTGAGAGTTATTAGAGCAACATTGGTAGCTAGGGGCTAGGATCAAGCATAGACTACCCCATAGATTCATAGGCAATCATACAAACTGGTGTTGCTATGAAAGCATCGTCGGGTAGAGATGGTGGTACAAGTTTGAGATCCTTTCGGTAATGGAATCCCTACCGCCATATCCTTTTTAATGGTAGGGATTAAGTTTAGTTCAACTAAAACAATGTTTAAAAGTTACAAATAATAGATAATTTCATTCTTCTTTTACAAGCACAACTTTGATAAATTAAATAAATATATATATATATATATATATATATATATATATATATATATATATATATATATATATATATGTATATATGTACATAGATATATATATATATATATATATATGTACATAGATATATATGTATATATATATACATATATATATATATATATATGTACACACACACACACACATATATATATATACATATATACATATATATATACATATATACATATATATATACATATATATGTGTACATATATACATACATACTTACATATATATGTATGTGTGTGTATATATATATATGTTCTCTTCATATTTGTGAACACACTAATTTTTATGTTTATATTGCTATCCTCATAGGTAGGTGTTAAAAAATGGTAATCCTAGAAATTATGTATTTAAACTAAAATAACACCAAATTATTCTTGGTGTGTAATGATATATTCAAATTCTATCAAAGCCATTATCTCATAATTTTTGCATATTTTTCCAATAGCCTTTGTCATCTTCTATATTAATGAAATATGTAGATGGTAGAGATTCGACCATTTCTTCCATTTATCTGTAAACTTTATAAAATTGAGACATAACTCTTGTGAAACTTATGGTGATGCCCAAAGAATGGAGAAATACTTGGAATTACCTTTTGTTGGAAAAAAGATAAAATTACTTTACAATAACCAAGCATTTTAGTGCTAATTTTTCTTGAGCATTTATACTATACAATTTATGCTTTGAATGTCATGTTTTTTCTTCTATTTTTTCTTCTTTTCTTGTTCTAGTATTTGATTTTGAACCAATATGGAGTATTGAAGGAAGATTGTGCTTTTTAGATAAAAAAACAGAGTTTATGAATGATACAAAAATTGAGGCTTGTAGCAAGTGACCATATTCTTGTAGGAGGTTAGTTTGAGGGGGTGATCTTGAATTTTTACAATGTTATGTATGATAAGTTTGAGACAAATAAGGAGCTAAATTACAATTAACAAAGGTCACATCTTTCTCACCAAACCCTTATTTATTTTGGTATAAGGTGATGAAATTGAGATTTTGGACAAAGATTGTTGGCAAGGAGGATGTGGTCTTTGTTGAATGTAATTTAGCTACTCATTTGTCTCAAACTTATCATACATGACATTAATCTTGCACCTTTTCTATATTAGATTGTGTGAGATTTTTTGCATCAATGTTTTCGATCACACTCCATGATCCATCATCACTTTTCTCCTTGAGCTCTTTCATCCTGATGATGAATCAAAGCGTGATCCAAAACATTGATGCAAAAAATATCACACAATCTAATCCAAAAAAGGTGCAAGATTAATTGATATGGATTTTGGAAACTTGATATAATTAATATATGACATTGTAAAAATTCAAGATCACCCCCTTAAACTAAGCTCCTGCAAACATAGGGTCACTTGCTACAAGCCTCAATTTTTGTACCATTCATAAATTTCATTTTTTATCTCAAAAGAACAATATAGCTTCAACATTCTATATTGGTTTAAAATAAAATAGTAAAACAAATAACATTAAACATAAGAAAACAATTATAGAAGTTGACATTTAGAGCATAGATTGTATGCTATAAATGCTCAATAAACATTAGTGTCGAAATGCTTGGTTATTGTAGAGTAATTTTGGCTTTTTTCCAACAAAAGGTAATTCCAGGTATTACTTTATTCTTTGGGCACCACCTTCTATTTCACAAGAGCTTTCATTAACACAAAAGATGACAAAGGCTTTAGTAGAATATGCCAAAATTATGGGATAATGGTTTCGGTGGACTTTGAATATATCATGACATGCCAACAATAATTTTTTGTTATTTTAGTTTGAATACATAATGTTTAGGATTACCAATTTTTAATGTATGCCTATGAGGATAGCAATATAAACATAAAAATTAGTGGGTTCACAAATCTCAAAAGAACACACACACAAACACACACACACACACACACACACACACACACACACACACACACACACAGTTTTTTAATGTTATACTTGTAAAAGAATAATGAAATTATCTATTATGTGCAACTTAAATATAGTTTTAGTTGAATTGAACTTAATCCTTGCCTCAAAAAGTGATTTGGTAGTGGGGATTCCATTATCGATGGGATCTCAAGCTTGTACCACCACCTCTACTTGACAATGCCCTTGTAGCAATGCTAGTTTGTACAATTGCTTGTAAATTTGTGAGAGTAGTTGATGCCTCATCTTGGCCCTCAGTTGCCTATACCTTTCCAATACCTCCCAAAGAACGAACCCTAAGAGCATTGAGAGAAGAGGGGTTGACAAAAATATGTGCACTCTACCCATTGGGACCTACTTGGCCTAAAATTGCCTCAACTTTCATGGGAGCTTCCTCATCCACTTCACAATTTGTGACAAACAACATAGATTTGCACTTCTTGGCAAGAGGAAATTTGCTAATAGACTCCAAATCGTGGATTTTATCCTTGAGATTCTTCTCAAGCTCCTCTCAAATTGAACCATTGACACAAAAATTGTTTTGTGTTCCTAAAAGACCGAGTTTATATGCCTACTAGCTACAACGAAAAAAAAATATGATTATAGGTAGGAAGAAAGGTACTAGCTTGCTAATACTCTTCGAGGAATATCTTGCAACAATGCCTTGTTGTTTGTTCTAGATTCAAGGGCTTATAACGCCCAACAACATTGTTCAATGTTTTCTTCTCCTCTTCATAATCATCAATTCTTTTTCTGATGGCCTAGATCTTATATCTGAGCTCAACAATATCCTTCTTAGCATCCAATATGTATGAAGAAACATTTGCACTAAGATCCAAGAATAATCTTCAGGGTTGACAAAATGACATGCTCCTTTTTGTAGCTTGTTCATCTTGGTAACCGATGTAATAGCATATTTCCTTTCCTTTTGCTTGCACAACCTAGCAAGATCAATAGCATCTTTCCCTTCCTTGCTCTTGTACCTCCTCACAAGATTGAATGACATCCTTCTCATCCCAATTGATGATGCCAAAAATTTCCCTTTTCTTAAAGGCTTCAATTGTCGACCTTTTGAGGATGCCTCAATCAACATAAGATTTGAGGGCACCACATTCCTTGACTACTTGGTGTTTGGTGAAGCCTTGCTGCTCCTTAATTGCTTGAAAATTTTGCTTAAATTGAATCTCATTGGTAAGGATGATCCCAGTCAATTCATCGAAAAGCACATCTGGGGTGGATTGTAGAGGAGGAAGTGTTGCCATCTCACCTAAACAATGAAGAATTTGAGAGAAGAAGAATGCAACGCTTGTCAACAAACAAGAGTGAAGAAAGCATAAGTGCATAAAAAACATTTGCAAGAATTCTTACTTGTCTTACAAGTAAGAGTGAAAGAAAATTATACTTGTAATATATATTGCCATAAAACTAGCTAACAAATAAAATCTTACAAAAAAATATATAGTAAATTTTTATCTATAAAATATTTCTTATAATATATATTATCTTACATTAATTGACAAGTAAAATCTTTAAAAAAATCTTCACATTAAATTTTTATCCATAAATATTAATCATGATATATATATTACCAAACAAATAAAATGTCAAAAAAATATTATATATTTCGATCAATGATATTATTTTTAATTCATAAATTGATATTTTCTAGTGATGGGCATTGTTGAAATTATTAGATTAAATCTTCCACAATGAAATTTAATTTTATACCATATACATCTAAAAATTAAGCTATATTTAGACACAAAACAATCCAAACTAGAATTCCTAATTTTTTAGAATGTGAAAATGTAGAATATAAAATAACAAAACACAATAAACTCAGATTTAGGTAGGAAAACCCTTTGTTAAAAACTCCACTAGCCACAAGACCAAGAAATATTATTACTTCAATATTTGAGTACGAGAAACATTCTTTCTTAATGTTCAACAACCTATAAACAAAATAGTCTCTTAGGCTTATAAAATACTCTTTGAATCATAACCATTGTTTTCCCTAGCATATATATTTATAGTTCTCCAACTTAAATGACAAAAAAATCATTGAAGATGTGAAATTAAAGAGTCATATGTATCCTTTGACCTTCCAAAACTCTCACTTAAACAAGAGATCGATTCCATTCAAGTTCATCTTCAAATGACCTGGCCTCCAATAAACATTCAACTATTCCCACATGACTAGACTGCGAATCTATAACCTAGGTCAACTATCTCTCCAAATGTATTATAACGGTTGAAAAAATCTGTTCAAGTTGATGAAAAATTTCAATGAGCTCTTGACTATTGGTTTTAGCAGGTTCATGTAATGGTGCATTGTTATCCTTGTTTCCAGATTTAGTTGAAGAGGGATTCTTTTAAAAATTCCATGTAACAACATTTAGATGATCTTTTCTTGTAACAATATGTAGAGGAGTATCTCCTTGGAAAGCAACATCAAGAAGAACATGTCTGTTCAACTCATGTAAACTTTGAAGGGGTGTAACATCACCAACTTTCAAAGCAAGGAAGAGTTCCTTATTAATCACGTCCTTGTTTTCTCTGCTTAAATTAAGAAACAAAGATTAAATGAGGAAACTATCCCTAACTTAGTGGAAAGAGAAATGAGGATCACATATTTTGAAAAGGCAGAGAATGATTTAATGTATCCCCTGTTGTTGGATTGTTTATTGTCAGCATTGATGATTTCTTGCAGGTAAGTAAATTTATTCAATTTTCTCATTTTAATAATCTTTGCTAGGAGATCCTAAGTTTGTGTCCATTTTGGTTTGTAAGAAAATAATATATGAAATTTGAAAATGGATTTTCTGTAGTTGGCATTCCAAATGTTCAACATAGCTATCAACCTTGCAGGCTTGATCCTTTCTTGAAGGTAGGGGAGTTCAAGGTAAATCTCAACAAAGCTTCAGTAGGATATATTTTAGGCAAACTGCATCACATGGGGTAAACCGGAACTCTCAATAGAGCTTCAATAGGATGTATGCAATAAATGGGGTAGGATATATAGCATACAAACTGCACCTAATCAAATTGTGTTCTTCGAATGAATTTTCATCATGAATTGTATGAAAATCGCATCACATCAACTTTATAGAATTCCCCTGCTTGTGAAGTGCAGTTTAGGGTGTAAAATATCTTTCTCATGCACCAGCAGTTTTACTTTTTATTTGTATAAGTAGTTTTGCAACGTGGGTAGTTGGGAGGAAATCTAAACCAAGTTGTGTATGATTTATGGCTTGTAAATTCTAAGTCAGCAACTATGCAAGTTTACTTGGTACTTGTATGGATGGATTTACACTAGTAATGAAATGCTCTTTCATTTTATATTTTCCTATTGATGCATCAACTGTTCAGTTTTGGTTATTAGTTTTAGGAATAGAGCTTGGTAAATGCATTGTTGTTTCTCAATTAGTGCACAAACCAACCCTAACCCTGAGAATTTTAATCATAATTGAATTATCCATTGTTTCATCTTGGAGAGTTTTTAATTTTATTATGTGCTTTGAGTCTAGAGGAAAATCACGATATCTAGATAATAATTGAACTGAATGTTCTCGTTGGCTCGGGCAAGCTAAGGCTGCATTAAGTCTTCTTGGAGGCTTGTATGATCAGGTCCTATAGTAGGCCTAGCATTTGATGGATGTCCTTGCTTGTCAAACAAAAATTTCATGACAATTTGGATCTTTTAGTCATGCCATTCATTATATGGCCTGAATGAATTTGTAGTGTGTTAAAATCTTTTAAAATTTCATGAAAATCTAGAGTAACATTTTGTAAACTGTATTAGTAAATTTAATTAATTGAGAATTTCATAAGATACCTAGTTTATTTTTTTCAAATTTCGCAGTTACCTACAAGAAAAATTCATAAACACAAAAAAGATAGTAAAAGGACAAATTATATATCTATAAAATTTTACTATGTATGCACTATGTTATATATCTATAACATAATCCTTTTAACAGATTTTATTGTACTTTGTGGTAAAAAATGCATTCCTAACCACGGATATCGGTTCACTGAAAAACATAAATCTTAGTAGAGAAACGACAACCAAGAAGAAATGTTCAAGTTATTATAAATAGATAATAAAAAAGAGAGAAATTATATTGAAGTCCACAAATGACCAAAAGTAGGTCAATGGGACTCACGAGAACAATGCTATTCAATGGAGAGTTCTACATAGAGAAACCTAGAAAGTTCACACCAAGGGGAAGAACATAACTTGATGAGTATAATGACCTCCTGAGATGTAGATTGAATGCTTTGAACACAACATTGATTTTGTTTTGAATGTGTGCCCTCCCTATGAGATCATGAATCAACTTTCAATCTTGAAATTGGGGTTTTAAAAAATAGAGGTAGAATTATACAAACCAAAATATTATTAAAACGATTATGTGGTGAAAAGTGAATTGCTTTGAAGCTTATGAACAACTAGATTATTGTAAAATTAACTATTATGTGGTAAGTAGATTAAGTTTCTAAATTTATGGCCTTAAATAACATGTATCTACAAGGTAAAAGGCATCTTCCTATAGGAGTGATCAATCATCCAAGTCACTTGGTTGCCTTTGATGCAATCTTGGCTTTCTCAAGACTTCTAAAAAATCTAGGTAAAAACCTTGGGAAGGAGCATAAATATCAACATCATATACTTCCTTCTAGTGCCTTGCATGTGTGTTTGAGTTGGGAGTTTCTGCTTGAATTTCCCCCTCCATGAATGCTTTCATTTTATGTCAACAGATGAAAAGTGTGGGCCCTAGAGCATATCATAGCTCATAAAGCAAGCTTTCCTCAATTATAGCATAAATATGTGATTTTGTAGATTTGACAACACTTTAAATTTAATAGAGGCAAGACTAAAAGCTGACTATGACGTAGAGTTTGATTTCCCAAGCCGTCTTATAACAAGTAGATACAAACCTTACAAAAGAAAATGTGGTGTGGTGTGAGAACAACATGTAATGATTTGCATGTGTGTGAACTATCTATTTTATTTGGCACACCATTGTGGTTTATTTTTCCCTATAAATTATGTCTTGTTTAGAACATGAGTTTACATCTCTCTATTTGTGAATGTCTTATTTTAGGTGATAGTGTTGAATTATTTGTGGAGTATTTGTCATCAATTAGCTATTTTCCAAAATGTCTTGAAAATTATTTATTTATTTCACATTTGAAATAGATTCTCTCCTCTATTTATTTTGGTCTGAATGACCAATCTTTGTTTCTTCATGCTTCAAAGGCACCAGTGTCCTTTTGTGCCTCCTCCATTAATGCACTCATACTCCACTTAATTAACACCTATGTTATTGGTTCGTCCTTGTTGCCTTCTAGATTTGGGTATGATATGCTCTAGAGTTGGATTTTGGTGTGATGTAGGTGTATCTATGCATAGGAGTTGTGATTTAGCCCATGGGTTTGTCTCAAATGGACCTGGGTGAATCCACATTGAACCCCAAGAAATTTCATAAAACCTTCAATGCACAGATGTTTTTTCTTTTGAATTTTTTTAAATTGTTTTTGAATGTGTCGACATTACAATTCACACCTCTAGAGTGTGTATTGGCAACAAATAGCTATTCACAATGCGTAATGACTACTCTTCAAATTAGGAGGAGAAGCTCCCTCTTTTGCTAATATGCATGAAAAAGTAAATATTCTAAATCCTATCTTTTTGACTCAGGTGGAAGATGCACAAGGTTAAGAAAACCCATACATTGAAGCTAAGGTTTTTCTCTGGTTTTGTAGATCTTGACTAAAACTAAACTAATGCTTAAACTATCATATTTCCTCAAGAGAAATAGAGCATGGGGACTTAGGATCAAGGAGTTGGTATATGATAAACTTTAAGTCAAGATTTCCAAGGAGGAAGGACACCTATTTGAGGCATAGGCCGAAAGAAAGGCTATTGGAAACAACATCAAATGGTAAATTGGTTCTCAGGATTCCTAAGGAGGCAGGACACCTATTCAAAGTGTAGGCTAAAAGTAATTTACGGGAAACAATAATTAAACGAAAATCTCTACTAAATTCCCAAGGAGGAGGGACTCCTATCTAAGGTGTAGATATGAAAAAAAGATTATTGACCACAACATCACATGATAAGCTTTAATTCTAAATTCCCAAGGAGGAGGGACTCCTATCCAATGTGTAGATATGAAACAAGCTAATTAATCACAAAATGAATAACACTAGGACAACAAATTACATAATAAGACACACACAAAATGAACGATCAAACCAACATTATATTTAACTAAGTGAATAGATACAAAATAACAATATTGCATAGGAAGGTGGCTCAAAAATTTTCTATCACAAGCAAAAGTTCTTGAACAGATATAGAAAATCAATATTGAATAGCAAGGTGGCACAACAACTAGCTATCACGAGCAAAGGTTCTTGAATAGATACTGAATAACAATATTGCATGGCAAGGTGGCACAACAATTAGCTATCACGAGCAAATATTAAAGATACAATGAGAAAGAATGCTCTTATTTATAGACCTCAAAGGAGAAGGCAACCCTAAAATCTCCTTGAGTTAACATGAGTCTTGCAAGCATGCAAGATTTATTTCTAAACCTAAATGTATGCAACCATATAGTAAATTGGAAAAACTACCTCAGTTAACTGAATCAAAATTAAACTAAATGGATGTTGCAACATGCAAGTCCTTATTGATTGATCCGGGGAATATTTTTTAGGGGAAATTGAAGTGTCTCCAATACTCCATATTTCAGCACCATCAGAAAGAGATTGATGTCCTGATTCCAGCACAACTTGAAAGGAGTGAAAAGGAGTCTGTTTGCTCAAGTTACGACAAGTCAAACTTTTGGCCAAATTAAAAGGAAAAATAAATGATTGTTTTGGAAATCATTCAAAAGTGGCATCAAGTCGAAGAGCTCATTGAGACAATTTTGACAACGTTCATTTCGTTGAAATCCGAATTCGTATGTTCGAGATCTTGGCGGTCAAAGTTTTCAATTGACTCAGTTGACTAGAAGGCATAGGAGGTGACGTCAGCATGCTGACATGGCGGCTTTGCTATACGAATTATGAGGTGGATCAATCCAAACTTGACACATGTCATTCGTACGATGACGTCATCATTCCGTACATGTGTCATTCTGTACATACAGTCAGCATCTACGAGGCGTACGGTGGCAGATGAGTCAGTAGACAGGTGGCAGTGACGTGTCTTTCATTGCCAATGAGGTGTTGCCACGTTGCAATTTTGTAGCATGACACGTGTCTTGTTCCCTTCATTGGTGTCGACGTCGGCGAGTTAGTTTTTTTAACAAAAGGAGTTTTTTAAGCTCAAACCCGTGAACGGCTGGATCTCGGATCGGCTGTGGACCGTTGCACCACACATGCCCGTCAATAATGTAAGTTGGGGCAGTTTGTTTTAATTTGTTACGACTGCGGTATGTCGGTGGAAAATGTGGCCGGTGGGATTTGAGCCATCGACCACCGGTGATGCAAAATGATTGAATGCCACCACGCCACGCCACCGTGAGTTCTTTGCATATGTATAGAGTTTGTTTCATTTTGTTGTATGTTAGGCCCGAGGCCTTAAAAAAATTGCCTATTTTTATTACAAACTAACCATTAAAACTAAAGGGGTTAGAAAGAGGTTGTAAACGAAATGTAAGGGGATTATGCATTTATTATGGAGGTTTTAGCCTTTTTAGTCTTGATTTATGTATAAAAAGGGGGTTTAGGTGTGAGTTTTTTTCATTCAGATTTTTGAAGTCAAGGTGGTGATTGGAGAAACAGGGAGATTTTCTAAGGAGTTCTTTGAGCCATTCTTGTACGTCAGAGTATTGTTATGCTGTTGAAGTGCTAGAAGGAATGGTCATAGTGCATTTGTAATTCTTTTTGGAGATTAATCAGATCGGTCTCACTCTATTGGAGCGAACCCGGAGACGTAGTCACAATTGTGGTGAACTTCATTATCAGATTGTTTGCACTTTTTCTCTCCTCTCTCACGTTCTGATTTTTCACCTTCAGTTTTTAATGCATAGTTTCAATAATGTATGCATGAATTGTATTTCCATTAAGTTGTTATAATTAAGCATTCAGATACGCAATTAGTCTAGATCCTAATCAGATCAAGTGGTATCAGAGCTTTTGGTGACTATTATTGTAGTTGGTTTTGAATGCTAACAAGATCCAAGATTCAGAAGGGCGAAGGAAAGCTTGAGGAATATAATCCTGAGATTGTGAAATGAAGAACTTTTCCAAAAATGTCTATGTTTGGAATGGAGGTACCTGAGGAACTCAATGAGCAGGAGTTTCAAAGAGCTTTCTGGAAGATGAGAGCTGTGTTGGATATGCTACTCAAAGAAAGGGAAGAACGCATGAAACATGAAGAAGATCATGGAGACAGTAAATTCAAGAAGAAGCAATCAGGAGGTGGTGATGAACCCCCAAAATCTCCTCCATCTACTCCTCCTTCTCCTCCTCCTCCTTCTTCTACACATTCTCTTTTTGGTAATCCTTTTAAGGGTGTAAATAAGCCTCAGATTAAATTGGATGTTAAATTTGAACTGCCTAAGTATTGTGGTGAATTAGATGTTGAGAAACTAGATCATTGGATTCAACAAGTAGAAGTTTATTGTAGAGTTCAAAATATTTTTGATGATGCTTCTAGGATCTAGTTAGCCACTCTTCGGTTGGGAGGTTCAACTCTTACCTGGTGGGAGAGTAGGACTAGAGCAGAAATTTCATAGCATGGTAGAGTCAATTTGTCTTGGTCAGAATTTGTTAGTGCTCTTAAAATGCAATTCTACCCCTTAGGTCACATGCAACAATTAATGATGAATTGGCAAGTGTTTAAACAAGGGAAAGGTCAAACTATCCAAGAGTACACCCATGAATTCAGAAATAAGGCTATTGCATTAAATGTACCTTTGTACACCCAGGATACTTTGTTAAAGTACATAGGAGGTCTTCACTCATTCTCAAACATTCTATTTTGGTCTTGAACCCTAGTAATTTGGATGAAGTTTGTGTCCAAGCTATACATTTAGATTCAAGAGGAAAAGGTACTTTTATTGATAAGTTTGATAATGATAACTCTATAAAGAAATCTTCTAAGGTTGCAGAGACAGGGAAAGGAAAGAAGACAACTACAGTCAAGAAGGATGACAAACTTTCTTGCTCTCATTGTGAAAAGAAGGGTCATGATGAAGATCATTGTTGGAAGCTACATCCTGAATTGAAGCCTAAGTGGGCTTAGAGACAGAATCAGAAACATAAAGGTAAGGAGAAAGCCACAAATGTTGTTATGCATCTTGGTTCCGATTCTGATGATGAAACTAAGATAACAACTATGGGTTTGAAAGGTAAAGCTCCTATTTCCAGTGTTTCCTTTGATAGTTGTGCTTCTACTTCTGAATTTAATGGTGTCTCTGAAAATAAGAAAAGGAATGAGCTATTTCATTTATGGGTTGTTGCTAAGAACATTAAAATTGATGCACTCATAGATAGTGGTTCTCAAGTTAACTTAACTTCTGAAGATGTTGTAAGAAACTTGGGATTGAAAACTACATTGCATAAGAAACCTTATCCACTAGGTTGGATTTGTGAGAATGATAAATTGCAAGTAACAAGACAATGCACTTTGAGATTCACAATCACTAGTAAGTTTGTGGATGAAGTACAGTTTGATGTGGTTCCACTAGATATCTGTGGGATAGTTTTGGGTAGCCCTTATCTTTATGATCGGAAAGCTATTTTCTACAGGGAAAAGAATCATTGTCATTTGTTTAAAGATGTCATTCAGTATATTTTACATTCTCACAGGATTAAGACTTATAGTTCTTTTACAAACACAGGGCAATTAAAGAGGGTGATTAATGCAAGTAAAAATTTAACTCTTATGTCTGTCAGCACAGGTGGTTCTAGATAGGAACTTGGACTAGCTAACCAGGGTCAGATGTCGTAGGATGCACCCATAGTACAACATGAGGGAATGGTGATTGAAAGCATTGATGGTCCCTTGGGTAAAAATGTTTCTGTTGTGAGAGATCGATATGTTGTTGATTTGTTCTCTTTCATATCTGCATTATTGTTTAGCTTGGTGCTAGTCAATTTTTGTTGGTTAGTGGCTATGACAGTTGATATAGATGCTTATGGAAGTGATAGAATGATGTTTATGTTCAACAATGTTGTTGCAGTCTTTGTTGTGATTGTGAGCCAAGTATTCAGATGTACAGATGATACATGACAAGTGGGGAGGCCAAGTCCTCACTTGATGTTTGAATAAATGCCACTTTTGGAGGTCCAAAAGTTCTCCAGTGGGGAGGCCTGATCTGGGGGATATTTTTTAGGGGAAATTGAAGTGTCTCCAATACTCCATATTTCAGCACCATCAGAAAGAGATTGATGTCTTGATTCCAGTACAACCTGAACGGAGCGAAAAGAAGTCCGTTTGCTAAAGTTATGATAGTCAAACTTTTTGTCAAACTAGCACCAAGGGGGATCCAGAAAGGAAAAAAAATGATTGTTTCAGAAATCATTGAAAGTGGTGTCAAGTCGAAGAGCTCGTTGAGACGATTCTGAAAACATTCATTTCGTCAAAATCCGATGTCGTATGTTCGAGATATTGGCGGTCAAAGTTTTCAGTTGACTTAGTTGACTAGAAGGCATAGGTGGTGACATCAGCATGTTGACATGGTGGGCCATGCTTTATGAATTATGAGGTGGACCAATCAGAACTTGACACGTGTCATCCATATGATGACATCATCATTTCGTACATGTGGTGTGGTAGAGGATGTGTCAATTGATGTGGCATTCTGTACATACAGTCAGTATCTACGAGGTGTACGGTGGTAGATGAGTCAGCGGACAGGTGGCAGTGACGTGTCTTTGAGGGCCAATGAGGTGTTGCCACATTGCAGTTTCGTAGCACGACACGTGTCTTGTTCCCTTCGTTGGCGTCGGCATCGGTGAGTTAGTTTGTTTAACATAATGGTTTTGTCGGGCTCGAACCCATGACCTGTTGGATCCTAGATCGGCCGTGGACCGTTGCACCACACATGCCCATCAATAGTATAAGTTGGGACAGTTTTTTTATGTGTTAGGACTACGGTGTGTCAATGGAAAATGTAACTAGTGGGATTTGAACCATCGACCACCGGTGATGCAAAAATGATTGAATTCCGCCACGCCACTGCGAGTTCTTTGAATATGTATAGAGTCTATTTCCTTTTGTTGTATGTTAGGCCTGAGGCCTTAACAAAACTGCCTATTTTTATTGCAAACCCTCTAACCATTAAAACTAAAGGGGTTCTAAAATACAAAAGGGATTAGAAAGAGGTTGTAAACGAAATGTAAGGGGGTTATGCATTTATTATGGAGGTTTTAGCCTTTTTAGGCTTGATTTATGTATAAAAAGGGGGTTTAGGTGTGAGTTTTTTTCATTCATATTTTTGAAGTCTAGGTGGTGATTGGAGAAACAGGGAGATTTTCTAAGGAGTTCTTTGAGCCATTCTTGTACGTCGAAGTATTGTTATGTTGCTGAAGTGCTAGAAGGAATGGTCATAGTGCATTTTTAATTCTTTTTGGAGATTAATCGGATCGGTCTCACTCTATTGGAGTAGACCCAGAGACATAGTCACGATTGTGGCGAACTTCGTTATCAGATTGTTTGCACTTTTTCTCTCCTTCTTTCTCACGTTCTAATTTTTCACCTTTAGTTTTTAATGCATAGTTTCAATAATGTATGCATGAATTGTATTTCCATTAAGTTGTTATAATTAAGCATTCAAATACACAATTAGTCTAGATCCTAATCAAATCATTGATATGAAAGTTAACTAACAACTGATATTAGTTAACTAAAACTAAAAACTAAATGAGAACTCCATATATACATAAGTAATTCCAAAATATACATGCAATGAGATGTGGATCAACAAGTTAACTTGGAGAGAGGCATTGAGTCAACTAAGTATGTGTCTAATGTCTATCTGAAAGGTGGGACATCTTGATCTATAGTTCACTAGCTGTGATCTTAGGTAATTAACCCCTCCATGAGGTCATTGACTACATCACCATCTACAACATTGATACTCTTGTGAAGCATTTTATGTCTTCGCAACATCTCCTCCTTTCCCACGATCTAACTTTGCAATTCTCCTCCAATCTTGGCTACCTCATCAAATAATGCTGACATGACTGTAAGTTGATCCAAATTATAACCAATGGAATCACCACTGAAAATACCATGAATGAGAATTCACAACTCTAACTATATGTCGGTGAGTTCGATGTTCTCACCACTCTCACGCTGATAGTGGCAAGGAACTTGTGACATGAAAGCTCTCACGAACTTGATAGCACTTGTCACCTTTTCTTTGCTCTCATCCAACTTTACAGAAATTGTTTCATGTATTTTTACCTTGAAGATTAATTGTGTTCTCCAAGTAAAAATAGCTTCCTTATCCTTTTCTTCAGTGACTGAGTCAAATTTCATCCTCAGATGAGAGATCATGATCTCATTCTATGGTTAGTACACCACCAAGTCTTGCTTTGAATCTTGGATCTATGTGTGAAGTTTATGGGAATTGTACCTCAATTGGTACAATTCTAAAAGTATGAAGCAACCCCTTGTGACAAACTCCTCCTAGTCTTTTAGGCACTTCCCGTATACAACCAACTAATTTAGCTAATTTTTCTCTACTGGTAACTCTAACATCTGTAGTCGAGCAAGGCAGTGACATTCTTAGTGTTGTGCATAAGGTTGGAGATATATTGGCGAAGCTGCTAGATTTCAAAATTGAGGGTTGTTGTATCTTCTCCATCCTTGATGACTCTCTCCTTTATGCTCTTTGTTGCAACCTCAAGGAATTCAATGTCTTATTGGTGTGCGCTTCTACCAAGGTTGACCTTTATCAAGGTGAAGTCATCAACTTATACCTCGTCCAAGTTCTTATCCTCTGGTAGTGTACTGGTCTCAATTATGATTTCCTTGTCAGTGTTACTTTCCACATGGACTTGCTACTTTATCCTTTTATCTGGCATGTACTAGCAGACATGACCAAAATCTAAGAAGTCAAGTTTGTATGATGGTTGCATCCTCTTCCTACCCAATTGATTCTCAAGCCAAGATGAGTCTCAACTAATTTCATTGAAAGGATCAGTGCTAGTCATAGGAACTCTTGATGAGTGGGAATGTGTGGAAGTGTTGCAACGTGGTGGCAAGTCTAGCTCCAAGTCAATGTAAACTAGAACTAAGGACTATTGTGGTGTTGGATATGGAATGGGAGGCTCTACCTCTACATTTGGCATACTTGCAACTGAATTTTTGGAAACTTCCACATGTCCTTGCTAGTCCAAATCAGCAATGAGTGCTTTTCCCTTCGAATTTCTAGAAAATTTTCTTCCTTTAGGAGGATTACTCCTTTTCTTTTGTTTGGGCTTTGTCTTTGATGTGGAAGGAAGTGAAGAATCCATTGGTGTCAACTTTGTATTTGGCATGGCTACCCTCCTCATCTTCTTGCTATCCAAGTAGAGTATGCTATTTTTGATAACCCTGCTAGATTTTTCCTTGACAGATGTGCATTCCTTGGAAAACCAATCAACAGTTGGAAGTGGCTTCATATCATCTTTTTCTTTCAAAAATGGAGGAATTACATCCCCATCATCATCTGAAAACACTCCCACATCTTCTGACATGAAAATAAAAATCTGTGAATGGGTGAACCTGTTGTAATTGCACTTGCGCACCTCGAACTCATCCTCACCATTGAGCTAGTAGTCTTCCATAGAAGGCTTGTGATAAGAACGGCCTCCAAGGCGTGCTAAGTAATGAACCCAAGGATCATATGAGTATCTCTCAATGAGGTACTTAAGATTAAGTTTTGCTAGCTCATGGCCCATAGCATTGGCGTCAACTATTGTCTTACACATGTAAATCTACATTTGTAATGGAAAAGTGGCAGCTAATTTGTATTTGTTGGGAAAATGTGAGTGAACATCATACAACTACCATAGAAACTCCATGAAAACCACCTTATCTGAAGGATAATGGGGTAGCATGGCTAGATGACCTACATATCCATAGACGTGGATGTAGGTATAAGTAGGGAACTGAATGAACCAATCTACCCATTCTACCATCATTGCTTTGGCTTCTTCTGAGATACATACATGTAGCTCCCTGTCCAAGTTACTCACTGTATACATAAAAAATGCTTCCTACACATGCTTGAAATGTCGCTCAGATTGTGTGAACTCAAGTTGTGCATAATACTGATGAAATTTTTGTACATTGAGAATTCCCATAGTGCTCAATCCTCTAAACTGGCCCTAGAAGTCAATCAAATACATGAGGTATGAACACATGTGAAACTCATGATCAAATAAGAAGTTGGTCATCTATTTCTGGAGAAAATCATTAATCAAAGAGGCCTAGTTGTAAAGCTCCCTTCTATAAATGATCTGAACCATGTTGTAATACATCCAAGGCTGGAATTTATGGGCATCTACTTGACCAGAAACACGATTGAGAAGGGTAATCAAAATTGCGTATTCATCTTTGAACTCTCTGTGACCCACATTCTTAGGGAAGTTAACTTTCTTTTGTTTAAGCCACCATTCTACCATTTTCCTCTGGCATTTCTCCTTATCCACATTGAATTCCTTTTCACATTGATCCATGGTAATGACCAAACTGTTCAGATTCTAAGGAATACCAAAGCACTTCTTGATGTCCTTAGGCCTGATACTGCATATCACTCATCCATCTACTGATTGAATTTTTCAATTAGTAAATTTGTAATGCTTTACACAAGACATTATGACATCTATACACCTTACTATGATGGGAAGTGAAGTCGCCTCTAGCAATTTGAATTCTTCAATGTTTTGAAGTGTAATCTGGTTCATTTATAAAGCATTTAAGTCAACCTTTGGATCCACCTGATGCAATTTTGTGTCATTTGTTCTAATGAAATCATGAATTTAGACTGATTTGGTCTTGAATTTAGTTTGTGTGAACTGCATTTTGAAAAACTTGTTTGTTGATTATAAACATGACTATGTTTTGAAAAATTTCTCTAGAAAGCTAAAATGGCTCCTAGTGAGGGTAAAAATATCCTGTCGGGGGGCAATTTTCATGAAAAATTTTGAGACGTGGGTTTTGTAGAGAAAATGATTCTAAGAAAACCCTATAATGTCCCCTTCTTAGGGCCATCATGATGATATTAATTATCCTTTTTCTCCCGAAGCCTAATTGGAGAAATGAGGGAGAAATTATTAAATTAATTAATTTATAAGGTTATTAGATAATTAAAATAAAAATGTAGTTCCTTATATTTAATTAATTTAATATAGTGACTTAAAATAAAATTTTATATCATAAAGTCACTATAAAAATAAATTATATCTTTTATCCCACATTGGCAAGGAAAGTGAATGAGCTCACCCAGGAAATTATAAAAGGGTCTTAAGGGGGTCATTTGTGGAAATTCAGTATTTGACATTTGGATTTTATGAGCACTTGTGGAGCCAAGGTTTTTTGCAGCATATCAACATTGTTTTTGGGAACAAAAGCTCCCATTGATAGCATAACTAAGGAAGTGAAATATCTTCTGAAGGGTTGCAATTGTGGAGGTGATATTTTAGTCATCTCAGCTAAGCAAAATTAATGGCCAAAGGCCAATTTTGCATAATTTGATTTGGTGATTGTCTTCTATTCTTGGCATCTTGAAGGATGACTTTGCATTGGAGAAGATCTTATTTTTATAGCTCAGCAAGCTAGAAGTGAATTCGCAGTCAGGAAGGACACCATTAAGAGGTACAATTTTAATTGTGGAAGCTTAACCTTAAATTGATTCTACCTCTTGACTTAGGCACACATTTTCTTGGGCCATGGCAATGACATTTGGGACATGAGAAGGTGTGAATCAGCTGGAGATTATTTTATTTTGCATTTGCTGATCACAACAGGTGTGACGAGCTTGGAGGATCTATTTGGCTTAAGAAGTAGTATTTTTTCTTGGGTTTTTTTTGCTTCATCAAATATCATCAAGGGCGTCTTCATTCAATTAGGTTCCTTATTTGTTAGTTCATAAAATCATTGCATATATAGAAGTTAGTATTGCAGTTGTCGGTGTGCATTATACCAGTATTATCATATTTTGTAATCAATGTAAATGCCAAGATTCTTGGCCATTTTGTATGAACCTTGTGCTAAACATTTTATTGAAATCAAGGAGATATAAGTTGCTGGTTATTTATAGTTGTCATTGAGCATTTAATTAACATTTGTACTCAACTTAATAGTATGCATTCCAAGTGTTTGACAAAATGTCAATTGGCTATAGATGTATTTTCTTCATGTAGTTTCTCATTTATATGCATTTGAAAATACAAAAAGTGATTGCATTGCATCTAGATATTAGCATAGAAATTGTAGAAGTCATTTCCAAGCTTTCAATTTAGTCTAGCATTCATTACAAGTATCAAAACTTCAAACTAGCAAACAAGAACATTGCACACAAATTGTTTGACAAAATTACAAGGCAACAAATTGTAGAAATTGAGGGCAATTGAAAATAAAAAAAAGTGATTGCATTGCATCTAGATATTAGCATAGACATTGTAGAAGCCATTTCCAAGCTTTCAATTCAATCTAGCATTCATTACAAGTATCAAAACTTCAAACCATCAAACAAGAACATTACACACAAGTTGTTTGACAAAATTACAAGGCAGCAAATTGTAGAATTGAGGTCAGTTTGAGCTAGGCTCATTACAAACCCACAATGTTAGAAATTCTGAAAAACACAATTTAGCTTGACATGCAAAGATTTTTTAGTAAAAAGCAACATAGGGTAGCAGGGATTGTGGGGGCAAAGTTTTTTGAAAAAATTTGGGATATGGGTTCTGTACAAAAAATGATTCTAAGCAAATCCAAATCCTTCTTTTTTCAAAATATTGAATTTTTCTCCACCATGCAAAGGAATGTCCATAAAAAAGCAAAGCTTCAAAAAGTGAAGCTATGAGGCAATTTTTCTTGAAAATTCTAACACATGGGTTTTGTAGAGAATGTCGCGCACAACATACCCAGATGATCAAAACTCTGAAAAGTCATCATATACTTGGACATGTGAGAGAAAATATTAGACAAGGATAGGAGAAATAAGAGAGAGAAAATAGAAGTTATATTTTTCCTTTGTCTATCCTCGAATGAAGTCTGCTGAACAATATGGACCTGTATATGCAAAGAACTCTAGAAAATAACACCTGTGGTGCCTTCAAATCTTGCTTGCATGAGAAAATACATGTTTTCACTCAACCTACTATGAAAATAATAGATGCCTAAATTCATATTTAAATAATTTTTGAGGGTTTCAACATCTCATGCAAGAAAAAACCCTATATTTAGGGTGCAATTATCTCATTGGACCACACTTAGTTATCAAAAATAGACACCGAGTCTTGAAAAAGGTTCCAATTTAAAATAATGAAGCAAATACGCCTTTGCAAGCAAAACTAACATTTGAAACTAAAGTTTTTAATATTATTTAATTTAGTTAACTGACTCCACCTTTCTGGTGAAACTAGAATACACACTCCAATTTCAAAAAGTCAAACTTTAACTTTCTAGGTGCCTTCAACATTTGGGATTTTTTGCTATGCTCCTACTTTTTAGCTGCCTTGAAAATGTCACTATAGCCTTTGTTGAACCCTGAATTCTAGATGCCCAATTGATCCTAGAGCTAAGATGACACATTCATTGTGTAGCTAGAACAAGTTTGATGACATGTTGCTAGGAGCTGCGAGAGCTAAAAACTGAGTTTGATGCCTCATCTTTAAGGGAACCTTTTTCCAAAAGGGTGCATATGACATGAGAACCATTTTCCTAATTTGCCTCTTCATGCTTCAATCTACTACTGGCGATAAATGATGACACCCATCAACAGGATGTTGGATCCATCGTGTAACCGGAAGAATTCTACAAAGAATGACTATATATGCAATGTCTGAAAGTGGAATTAAGTCCTTCGAATACAAGGGCACCCCTGGCTTGCAGGGGGCAATTACACTTTTAAAAATGATTTTGCAATTTGTAACTTTCAACCAAATGCTCCACTTTGATCCTTGCTACCAAGAGCTAGATTGCTCTGATGTGCACATCGATGATCTTATCGCGTAGATGGAATAACTTGGAAGAGATGTTCTTGGAAGTGACGAAGCGAGAAAACTGCTTCTAAGACCTCTAATAAAAGGATGCCTTTCTCAAGGAAGGTGTATTTTTCCCTACTTAGCCATTTTTTTGCTTGTTTTTATCCTTCAATATTTTCTGTTGATTCTTCACCTATGGGTTTTAGACAGATCCTGAAGGCTAACTGTTGGATTCACTAAATAGCTAGGACGATTTTGCATAGATCTCATGAAGATGACAACTGCCAAAAACCTCAACTAACTGGCCAAAAGGCGAGGTGCCCCTGGCTTGTAGAGGTATAGTTTGATATTTTCACTTTTATTTTCCCTCTATTTTACATGCTTTTTGGATCAACTACCACAGTCATTCATCATGTCTCACAGACTTACGAATGGATGCATCGCGAAGCTAGGTTGAATCTGAGGAGATCCCCTGGAAATGATTTCTACAAATTCTATCATCTGACAAGCCTAATTCAAGGGCACCCCTAAGCTACAGGGGTGCAAAAAATGCATTTTGACCTTGGTCCATGATGTGTAAATTTTCAGTTTCTTTTGCTTCTGCTGTCAATTGTCAGATTTTCAAAAATCAGATAGATTCACTTGATGATTCATTAGAAAGCTAGTAAAAATCCAAAGAAGATGATTGTATTTGTAATCATTGATAACTAAATCCGAGTCTTCAAATTGAAGGGTGCCTCTAGCCTGCTGAGGCACAAATTTTCTCTAAGATTGATGATTTTCACCATTTCACGCTTTGTGACAATTGTAATGCTTGTTGAGTTGACTATACTAGAGCATTACTGCTAGTGACACAAGTGCATAACTATATTTCACCATTTTTACATGTATGAACATTGCAAAGTTGACTTGCATGTTGATTGTGCAAGCCTCTCCCATGTAGCAAGGTGTAGAGTTTCCAGACTTAGAATATTTTTTGCAATTTTCACCATTTGAGAATCCCCTCTGTTGTGAAGCATCTTTTTTAGCATCTTCCTTCACATAAAATTTTTCTTTGAGTTTCAGGCTTAGATTTTAACACCTAGTACTTTCCAACTGCCATTGATGACCTCAGAGGTCCTAACTTTTCTCCTGAAATAGTGAAAACTACCCACCAGGCTTAATCTAACTTTTTCTTGATTCTAACTTCACCACTAAGATAGTGATGTGAAATAAGCCAATCAAATTAATTTCAACCAATTCTGACAAGATTCTATTTTTAGGGAATTTTTAAGGTTTTCCCAAAAATAGGGGTCCAAAAACCCTAATTTTCAAAATTTTCAAATTTTATTAGTATCTTCCTAACATCAAACTAACTAAAAGCCTATACTTTATTTTTCCCAAAAACTAAGTTTTGACAAAAATTTTACAAGATTTAGACCATTTTAAGCAAAATGCCTTAATGAAGCAAAAAAAATTGGCTTGGGTACAACAAAATGTATAAAAATAAATCCATTATCCTAAATGGAAGATTTCTAGGCACTAGTTTTTCTTGTTGCTTCCTTTGCCTTCTTACTCATGTGTTTCCCTCCTACTCGGGCATTTGATTTGCATATTTGTTCATAAGACCAAGACAAAATAAGCTAGTGAGGAAGGGTTCAGTTTGCATGCAAAGTTGGACAAAAGTAGAGTGGATGGAATAAGATGTAGATTTATTCCAGAGAGCTTGAAGGGCATGTGCATCACATCCCATAGAATAGTTATTTGAGCCTCTTAAGGGAATTTCTATAAGAAAACACATGTACATATTTATAATATTTACATATCTATGTGTGAGTGCCTATGCATGCATGGTTTTTAGTTGGGTGGCACATGCAAACCTTCAAAGTAGGTATTTCAAGACACAAAGGTACTTGGGGTTGTCAATAGAACATGTTGAAGAATGAGTTGTGATATTGTGAATGGGTTTATTGTCTCCTACATACCATGTTGAATGGTGATATACATTATTTGTAGGAAATGCAAAATATGATCTTGTTGGTAAGCAAATTTGTCACTATAAATTTTTCTTGCAAAACTGACCCTAAATCACCCAGTGAGTAGCAACAAACTAACTAATAGTTGGAGAAATCACTATTGAATTAGTGATCCTCCTGTAAATTTTATAGGTACAACTCCCTCATATGATGAATTTGGGTTTTTGACGTATGCTTTTGACTGGAAAGCAGAAAAGAAAAACTAACATTTGTACATAGCCATGGTGTAAATGTAATTATAAACTTTGAGTAAAGAGAATGAAGACAAATAACAAACAAATCATTCACTTGTAGTCGCAAATGATAATGAGGAGAAATAACGATAATTCCTTTTAATTATATGAACATATCAAGACTAATAGATCCTGTAGCGAACATATCCATAATTTGACATAACAAAGAAAATCATAAAAGAATAATTGTAAATTCACACAGGAAAAGAACAATTAAAAGGAAAGATTACCAAACACAGATTCAAAAATATCTCCTTTATTCCTTGATGAAAATAGAGAGCTCATAGAATCTCCTATCTCTATACAAAAGATTAAGTTTTTAAAAGAAAACCCCTTTGCCCTCCTATCTTTTCAAGGCTGAATTCCTCCTAATTGAGTCTCACTCTCACACCACCATATGATGGGGATCGAAAATTAGATCCTTCTAATGTTTTTTGATTACCTATTTATAGATCCGCCCATGAGCCTTTTCAATTCCATAACTACTTCTTTAAAACCCATTACATAAATAAACAAGGTCTTCTATTTTCCTATGAACATAATGTTTAATTCATTAAAAATTAATTAAAACATTAAAAGTACAAACTTTATAATAAAATTAAAATATCATTGCTTGAAATTGACAGGTGGAAGATGATTGTTGCGTTTGAATTCTTGACAACATTCCTAGATATCCATGAACTTTAACTACTTCATCTCAACAAGCTTGATCAATTTTTATCTCTACAATTCTAAAATATGACCCTTGATTTTTTCTTTGAAATTTCATCCACAACAAGCACCCATTAAGGATTAGCCCAAAATCTTAAACAACTAAAAGTAACCTTTGCCAAGAATATTCACCAAGATCCTTTGAAAGGCGAGGTGATAGCATATGGCAATAGGATCTTAGAAACAAATTAATTTCAATTACAAACTGAAAATGGAAGTAGGTGGTAAACTGGCCATAAAGGTTCCATGCTACCACTTATCCAGTGGGGGGAAAGATATTACATTGAAAAAAAATTCATCTGATTTTCAGCAGGCATCCACTCAGTAGTGGGGATCCACCACTTATTTAGTGGGTGAGATATGAGAGATTCAATTATTCAATTCTCCACACTGGCGGTAAACCATCCAGGGGTTACAATGTGTGAAAATGAACACAAGTAAATGCAACAATAAAATGATTGGGACATTATTACTATTTATAGTCTTACATTGCCAAATAACTGCTAATTACAAGTGTATTTATAGTATTATCAAAGCACAATGAAAGAAGATAATCTCTCATACTTATAATCTCTTTAGTACTAAAAATTCAAGCCAAAATCAGAACTGATATAAATCTGATATAAACCAGCAATATGAAAAACCTTATAACCAACAAACCAAACTGACCAAAATGCACACAACACCCTTAAAACTCCCCCAAATGAACTAAAGAAAAAAACCAATGTTGCTAAGGAGAAAGGCACCCAACTTCCCACATAGAAACTGCATCAAAAGCTCACCAATTAGATGTGCAAAAATTCCAAGAACTCCCAGACATGGTACAACCTCCTTAGAGAGGCGATCTTCTAGATAAAATCAAATACTTCAAAATAAAATTTGATTTTCTACAAGAGGGGTCACCATTAGCCTAGAATTTGATTGCATCAAGACCCAAAACAAAATTAAAATATCTCAAAGAGTTGCGAATGGAAATCTACTACAACCATATAACAACCAGCAAGTACAAACTAAGAGATATCACCAAAATTCACCAACATTGAAGCACAATCTGCTAGTTTGGATGAGAAGAAACCACAATCCAACTAGTTGTTATCTTTCAAACACGAAATTGGTTTTTCGCTAGGAGGTAAGCATTCCTTGAAGCCAAAATCATGAAGTCATTTCGACAGCATAACAATAGCATAAACAATGGATGATGAATGCCAAAGCAAACTCTCTCTTTTATAGAAACTGAGGTGAATTTTCATATTCCAAATTTCCCTCCAAAAAGGAACACCCAATCTCACCTTTGAAATATTTTAAAATTAAAAATAATCTCCATCACCTTTTCCTAAGCATCCAAAGCTCAACAGGCACAATAAAACATTATAAAATATTAATTAATTCCTCTATGAGGCATCCACCCTTGAGAACCATCTTTTAGAACAATTTCAAGTCATAACGTTAGGCCAAGGGGTCAATTTGAAAACATAACATTAATAACTTGAAATAATTTATTTCTCCAAATATTGCACTTCAAAATCCGAAACCAAAAATACTCACTGCTCCAATTGAAATGGAAAAGTCACTGTGATGTTGTCAACTGGATCACTGCTAAAATTAGAACTTAATAAAAATAGTAAATTATGAGAAATGTCAAAAACCTCCAAACAATGGAAACTGTAATTTCACCTCAACGAGCCTATGGACCTTCGAAATAGGCTATGAGCCTTTGAACTAATCACTGATGAGAAGGGGACATTACAAATTCCCACTATGTAGTCCTTCACCTTCGAGGCAAAGTCTTCCTTGATTCGTTGTTTTCATATTCATGCAAATCAGAAGGCTTGTTGATGGAAGATGACATAGGTAAATCGAACCTGTTTGCATAGTACCATGAACAATTGGTATCTGACACAAAATTTCTGTACAACTACCAATGTCCACATTTTTGGTTATATTTTTTGATCTGTTTGGTAAGCTTTTCTTTCTAGTAAAGCTAGACAACGTCGAAATATCTCCCATCTTCTATTGTGCTCTCCTCCAACTTGATCCCTTCTTTGGTGGTCGAGATCAACGTCTCTCCGTCATATTTTTCCAGCTATCCCACCGCATGCTCATCAACGGCATCGATCATGAACAGACCTTTATAACTTTTCTTCTTTAGCCTCTCCAGGAAAGGGCAATTCTCTATAACTTTCTTGGTCTCACCTGTAATAAAAGAGATATCCTTCTGCCCTTCCTTCATTCTTGTTACATAGTCTTTCAAACTGGTCATCTTGTCACCACTCTTTGTAGAATGATACCTCGGCAGATCAGCTAATTTAAACCTGTTTTGACTGTCTTCGTGAATTCCCAGCTTGATATTCTTCGAAAATGCTTCATAGAACTTGGCATAATCTTCCTTGCTCTTTGCAATTTCATTGAACATTTCTATGCATTTCTTCACCAAGTTCTTCCTAAGTACCTTGAGAATCCTATTCTGCGGTAGGATTCCTCGAGAGATATTGAGAGGCAGATTGTTAGAGTCAACAACACCTTCGACAAAGGCCAGATTTTCGGGAATCAGCTCCTCATAGTTGTTCGTTATAATCACTCTTCCCACATAGAGCTTCATGTTGTCAAGCCTTTTCCTGGTATCGAATAGGTCAAAATAGAATATTACTTATAAATATTGCTTTCTATAAACTCTCATTTTTTTTGTGTAAGAACCTTTTTTTTTAAACAGCCATTTATGTCTCACTATTATCATTTTATGCTTTGAAATCCACATTTGTATTTTTACTCATGGAATCCCTTTTTATCTTTAGGAATCATGGCCTTTTCAAGCAAATATCTCCAAGAGTACACAGAGCATTTTCGTTGTAGGGAAGGGTGATGTAACTCAATTCCATGAGAGTATCATTTCTTATTAAATTTTATTCATGGCATGCAGAAATGTATTCCAATTCCCTACGGATCTTCAACTATCAAGTTTTGTGTGGTTGCCACAACCACTTCGGATGCCGCTAAAGGTTGTGAAACCATCATGAAATGTCGAAACTCCTTTTTTCATATGGTTTGGAGAATGTGTCGGGCTCCAACGGGGTTGTGACAACCCCATTGCCCCCCGGTGATTGCAGGCGCGGCTTAACCGGCACACTCTAAGCTGGCTTGACTGCTTAGGTGGCAGATGTGGGCCCCTTTCCATTGTTAGCATCCGTCCCCCTCACCAGCGTCCGTTTCCGTCGCCGTTAACTTCGAATTCAAATTATTCCCGCGCGACATCCCGTGAAAGCATTTGACCGCATAAAACATTCAAACTCCCTAATTGTTTTAAACAAATGGTTGCTGCAGCAGCGATAGTGAAAGCTTCGAAACTGTTATGGGCATCCATCAAATCAGAACAGAAGGGGAATTATTGTCACATATTACAGTTGGAAATGTTCGGTACACATTTATGCAAAATGTGGAAGCATAGACAAGGCACATGAAATATTTGACCGAATGCCTCAAAGAAATGTGGACTCATGGAATGATTTGATTGCAAGATATGCACGAAATACGTCTTTAAAAAAGGATTTAGAATCTTTCATCCACATGCGATTGGCAGGTGTAAAACCAGACTCCGCAACCTTTACCAGTATCCTCCCAGCCTGTGTGAAAATGGGAGCTTTGGAACAGGGTATGGACAGCCATCACGGAGAGGAATTTTGTCACATGTTGTAGCTGCAACTGCCCTGCTAGACGTGTATGCAAAGTAGTAGTCCCACAAATTTAAATAGAAAAAATAATAATTTAGATCATTACTCTACATCATTCAAATAGAGATATTTCACTGTTTTTTTATTTTTATTTTTTGGTCTGTAACCTTTACAATAACATCTTTTTTAAGTTCATTTGATATTTTTATTTTGCAGATGCTGCTCTACTTTATCTTCTAGTTTTCATTTGTATTCAAGTTTAGAGCATATAAGTGTAGATTGATATTTATTTTAGTTATTTTGGATTAAAGTTTTGAATGTATTATTTAGTATATGACTACCTTCTTTCTTGTTGTGAGTATGTTTTTCATTGAGTTTCTTTGTTATATGAATGGGTATATTGTCACTTGAGACCTTGCATTACAGTTGTATCAAATTTGATCTTAGAACGTGAGGTTTAGTTTGTGGAGAGGTGAAAGCATCACATGGCAATGACTAAAGTTTGCTACTAAGAGATTTCTATCCTCCATAAAATTTGAGGATGGGTAGAAGGTAGTGTGGATGTTCTCGAGTGTTGGTTATTGTGTAGGTGGGGTGTGCATTTTGTTATAAGAAAAGTGTTGAACAATGAGAGAGTAAAAAATAAAGGAATTATTGTGAGTAGATGAGGAAGGAACTAAGCACTTAAAATAAAAACTCAAGAAATAAGCTCATGAAGAAGATCTTCAAACCTAAACACGACTTAGGCTTTGTCCCTTAACAACGAGGTTTTGATGGGTTTCCTAAACTTTTAATTTACACATTAATGATTGATATCTTTAATCTCAGTACTAAATTAGAAAAGAATATGAAGGATCTAAGTCCATTCTTTGACTATGTGACATTACACACTACCCACACACAGACACAATGACATTGCAATGAAGTCTTAGGACACTAATGATAAGGATTCCCTTCAATATACAACTAGCATTATAAAATCCTAGTAAAATAATTTTAAAAAGGTTGTTAATCCTCCAAGGGATGATGCAACTCTAATTGAATTTCAAGTATTGTACATGGAGTGGGATGCTTATTATCCATTCATAAATCAATGTTAAAATACTTGGAATTCGTTTGAAAGTAAAACACAACTTAATTACATGTAAGGAGCCAAACTCAACTTAAGGTCCATATTCTCTAGCTACTAAACTTAATATTGTTAGCTTGCAAGACAATAGTACCAAATTTTATACAAGAATATAAAGATCATCGATTTTTCAATTTTCCATCAAATGACCATGTGACAATCTCTAGGTCCTATTAGTATTAGTTTCAATGCTTAGTACCCCATGTGCCTATAAAAATTGAATAGGTTCAACCTATGAGTCTACTATGAATAATGCATATAGTGTATAAGTTGTGACCAACCTTTAATTCAATCATTTATATAAGGGATTAGATTTCACTTAATTTTGCCCACTATAAGATCAAGGTTGCTAAAATTCTAGGGATAATCTAATCATATAGTCTATTTTTCCACTTGGACACCATCACAACAAATCATATCATTTCATGGAATGATGACAAGGTATATAGACTTGGCCATCTATTATTCTCTACATCAAATTCTTATCAAGTATTTAATTAGTTATATGCCTTATTCATTTCATACATTATAGAGAGTTGGCTATCACACATAGGATCCATTAGACTTGAGCTAGTTGAATTCCTTCCACAAGATCTTATATATTGAATTAACTAGACTTACATTTACATATATAAAGAACTACAACAAGTCCAATGGGGAAAAGCACAAGTTAATAGTTGAAACACCTAAGCAAGCCAACACCACCTAGCTATAACTAACATTACCATCATTCTACACTCATATAATGGCCATCATTCAACATCTATAAATTTACTAAGCTTATCAATATTGACTGCAAGAGTGACCATGTATGTCTAGTCTCCCTTAATGAGTGGTTATACAACATAATGAGGCCTTCAATGAAATTAATTATTTCTTAGTTCTTCTTCTTACCATGCAAGACCTAGGGTACTAATCACAAATACATCCTTTTGTTAGCTAATGTGTTTTAGAACAACACACAAAGTATAAAAACTCATGGGAATTGATCTACTAGATTCAAAACTATAAGAACTATTGGATCTCATCATACAACTTCTTCATTATGGGATTCTACCCAAGTACATACCTCAGTAGAGGCTTCACCAGATCCTTCATTCTCTTTCTTTCATACTTAAATCTTTTGAGTGATCAACACCCTTCTTACACACAAATATCATTAAATTAGTAACCTTTGGTAACCAACCTATATTAATACTTATATGGTTTCTGAATCCTCTATTCCTTAGCTTTTATTTGTCAAGTTTGTAGGTTCATCAAATTATTTAAATTTCTAAGATCGCTTCATGATCTTAAATTATTTCATTCTCTCAAGGTTTCTACCCATACATTTTCAATGGTTTTTAATCACTTATATATTTTCAATTTCATCATGATATAATATGTCATTGAATTTGCTTGATGTATGTAGAATAGCAAATAAACCTTTTGTAATCATGGTATTTTATTGTGGAGTGGGATCCATTTATTCTTTTGGAATAGTTTGATTTTTCTTTGAAACCCATGTGGAAGTAGTATCTTCAAATAAGGTGGCATTGGGATTGTTTAAATTTGCTTCCTTATTCTTCTTTAGAGCTAGAGCATAAATATGAAAATTTCCTTGTTTTCATATATACAGAGGTATAGAATAATCGTTTTCTTGCTTTATTGGTAGAGAACAAGGGTTATAAGTTGGATTTTGTGCTTAGAAGTATTAGGGGGCAATGGAAAGGGCTTCACATGCTCCTTTTTTTTCCTTTATATTAACTTTTTATTTGTTCTTTGTCATAGATTTATTTGGTATACTTAATACATTATATCTTTGTATTCATAAGAAACAACTATTTAATGTCTCTTACTCTTACAATCATAATAAATGTCCTTGAGGGTGTCCAACATATTTTTCACTTGTGAAATGACTTGACTACAAAATGAAATCATAATCATTTGAATCATGTGGGATATCTTGGAAGTATTGAAATCATCATGAGAATGATTATGTTAGTAATATGTGATACAAAATTCTAAATGCAATCATTATAATTGCAATCATATAGAAAAGCATAGAACTTTTTATCAATATAGTAGGGTAGTGGAAAATGCCAAAAGCTATACCTCCCAACTAGTCCAAACACCATCAAATTAATGTAAAGTATATAGACATGTATGTAGAGAACAAAGCTCCAAATCTCAACTAATAATATCAGATGGATTATAATCATCTAATCTAGATTGTTCTCGTCTTATGTATGTGGTTCACAACCACCTTTAATGTTTTTAATTTTAGCATGATATGATGTCTTTGAATGTGCTTGATTTATGTAGAATAGGAGAAAGACCCTTTGTAATATTTCTATTGTACTTGTGGAGTCAAATTCACTTGTTCTTTTTCAATATTCTATTTTTTCTTTGGAACTCATATGGAAGTAACACCTTTTAAAAGAGGTGATAATGAGATTGTTGAAAGATTCTTTCTTATTCGTCTTTGGAGCATAAGGAGGAAATCATCTTTTCTTTGGTACATATAAAGGAATGATATAATGTTATACTTTCTTTATTGGTGGAGGACATGATTTATAAGTTATTTTTTGTTCTAGAGGAGTATTAGGAGGTAATGAAGAGGGCTTCATTTTCTTTTTGTTTTCCTTATTAACTTTTTCTTGATTCTTTTGTTACACACACATTTGCTATAATTAATGAATTCTATCTTTGGTTTCGTGAGGAGCTTCTAGTTGACGTTCCTTACCTTTGCAGTCATAATATTCTTGAGAGTGACAACATAATTTTCAAGTTTGAAGTAATTGATTTGAAAATAGGTACATATGTATCTCTCATCACTTTCACAATTTTCTCTTGACAAACATATTTTAGGCATTGATGCATCATAAAGGGTATCTTGTTTAATTATTGTAATTAAGATCTTCTAAGTAAAATTCAAAATATAGCCAATGAAGGAATGATATGGAAAAATTCATCTACCCCCTTAAGCCCCATGTAAAGAGAAAAGATATTACTCCCCAAAATATCGACAAGAATGTCATTGGTTATGTTTAGAGCAAAACATAAATGTGTATAATTATTTGATGCTAAATTTTTAATTATATGAAATTCTTTTATGCATATGTTATACTAATTGCCTAGATCAATGTGAATACCTTCACATTATTGACCGTGAAGAAAACCATGACCATAAAGTGGACCACAATAATTGTAGTTTTGGATATCCTCATAAAATGAAATAATTGAAGGTACATAGCATAAGGTGAAATTTTATGAGTAATAGCTATAAATGTTTTTGTACAAGTGTGGGAAGAGGGACAAACATTCTTTCTATCTATAGGGTCTTTATTCATATGTGTGTACATCATAGAATTAGTAGGATGATTGAATACCTATTAGTGCTCAATATTGTTAGAATGTGTATACAATGGAAAAATATTAGCATAAATTTTAAATTGTATTTTAGTGAGAAGCCAAACAATTTCCCCCATCATTCACACCACTAACACGAATCACATTACTATCAATGAGACCTATTATTTTATGCTTGAATACCATACAAGTATGTGTATGGTTTTCGTTAACTCTATAAAAATTGTAGAAGAATTATTCATTATTTAACTCTTAGTTAATCCTCTAGAGGAATCCAATAGATTGATGTAATTAAGGCTAACCAAATTATTATGAAAGTTTGAAGAACATTACCCAACGGTTTGCTAAGCTTTGTAAATTTTAGGCCCTTAATGTTTGAATGATACAAAATTAGATGTGGTAGACATTTGATTGGAACCAGATTTAGATTCTTTCTTGTCATTTCCTTTTTGAAATGCATTGTTCTTTTGACATCTTGAATGATTGGAGGAAGTGAGGGAGGCCCCATAATTCCAACCATTAGATTCAATTAGTTAAAGTTCAAGATTTTTTACATGAGCACACAAATTTTACCACATAAATATTGAAAGCTAATTCTATTGTCATTAGTAGACTCTTTAGAAAAATTTAGTCAAACTTGTTAGTTGATTCTAAAACCATATTGGCATATAAGGGTTGTAAGAAAGTGCTAGCTAGCTCATCAAAATAATGGATAGAAATAGGAGCCAAGGATTAAAAGTATTCAAGGGCATAGTCCTTAGGGTTCATGGAAATAATTTAGGTAAGACCTTTTCATATGAAATATCTAGACATGTATCATTGAAAGCTCATAAACAAACATTGTAACCACCTTTTCCATAATATAACTCAAATATAGCTACAATAAAGTCAATGAGCAATGGGTGTGTAATAACCTCAAATGAAAAAGGTGTGCATTGTGGATCTGATTATATGTAATAGAGTCAGAGCTACAATTTTATTCTTAAATTCAGCAAACTACTTCACTAGTGTATTGAAGGTTTAGAAGTGCAGGTAGTAGTGGTATGAGAAGTATGGGCAAAATAGAGTATGTTTAAAGGGAGTGAGAGGTAAGAGGAATGAAATGGTAATGGAAGAAAAAATCACACTATAAATGTGCAGTTTCTATAGGATGACAAGGAGAAATGGTAGAAGGAATATTGGTAGTACTTCTATAGGTGTGAGTAAACACTATTCAACTTTAAACATAGAACTCTAACTTAGACATAGATCATCACAATTTAATAACATCACAAATCGCACGCATAGTACACATCTAAAAAATAATTATTTAACTAGATTCATTGTAAACATATACCTTATGTAGACCTTCCTCAACTCCCTTAAACTCAGAGCAGTTGCAACTACCTTTGAGAAAACCCCTCTATCATTTATGCTTTGATGGATGTCCATACCCTGTTCCAAAACTCTCATTTGGCATAGGCTGAGAAAGGTTGTAGAGTCTAGCTTTACACTAGCCAATTGCATTTGGTTGCAAAGTCTTCAAAGCCTTTTCGACAAATCCATTTTGTTAATATCCTACAATTAGGGCATTCCATGAGAACATGTTTCTTTGAGGCATTATGTCAAAGTTCCACATTTTGCATATCCTGCAATTATGGCTTTCTGTCAAACAGTTTGTGTGCCTTGTCTATGCTTACACTTTCTGCATACACGTCGAGCAGCGCAGTTGCAGCTACAACATCTAAAAAAAAATCCTCTATTTGTGATGGATGTCCATACCCTGTTCCAAAGCTCCCATTTTCGCACAAGCTGGGAGGATGCTGGCAAAGGTTGGGGAATCTGGCTTTACACCTGCCAATCACATTTGGATGAAAGCTTCTAAATCCTTTCTGACTGACGTAGTTTGTGCATATCCTACAATCAAATCATTCCATGAGTCCACATTTCTTTGAGGCATTCTTTGAGGCATTCAGTCAGATAGTTCATGTGCCTCGTCTATGCTTCCACATTTTGCATAAATGTCTACCCGAGCATTTCCAACTGTAATATGTGACAATAATCCCCCTTCTATTCTGATTTGATGGATACCCATAACTGTTTCGAAGCTTTCACTATCGCCGTTGCAGCAACCATTTGTATAAAAAGATTATGGAGTCTGAATGTTTTATGCGGTCAAATGAATACACGGGACGTTGAGCGGGAATAATTTGAATTGAAATTAACGGCGACGGGAACGGACGTTCGCAAGAGGAACGGATGCTGATAATTGGAAGGGGCCCACATCTGCCACCTAAGCGGTCAAACCAGCTTAGAGTGTGCCAGTTAAGCCGCGCCGTGATTGCATAACTTGCGAGCCTTTAATATCAACTTTATTTGTTTCCAAACCGTTGTCTTATTCGATGAATTGAACATTATCTCTTCAAATTCTTGTTATAGCTTTGTGATGATGGATCACGAAGCGTGATCTGAAATGTTAATGCAAAAATTCACACACAATCAAAATCTAAAAAAAAAACAAGCTTTATGAAGTCTTGCATCAATTGTCTTATTATCTTCATAATTTTCTAGGAACACGAGAAGAGCATAACATCTGACAAGCTTCAACATTATATGCATTCTCAACATGATCGATTACAGCGCATTCATTGCAAATAAATCTTGTGCTCTGTTTTCCTTGTACCTCTAACCGACACTTAAAAGTAGTGCAAGCTCTGCCTCAAGGGTATGTTGGTGATGAATAGGAGTTGATGATGGAAACAATACTGCCTAATATAAATTGTCATTGATGTCTGAATGGCACCTGCATAATAAACCTCTGATTTGAATTTGGTTTAAGAATAACTGATCCTGATCAAATCTCAACAAGGCTTAGAGCATAAAAATGCCATTGTTTTACTAACCTTGCTTCCTTGAAAGCTTTTGTCACATCTCTCCCATGGATCCTGAACACTGGAATTATGATATTGCCTGTGAAAATGCATCTTATAAAATTTGTGCTGGTAATTGATTAATATCAGCATTCTCCTTGGTTTTGGGTGTGGGGACTAATGCCACTGCAGGCTGTTGTTGTTTTTGTCTTGCAGCTTCCATTGCCTTGCTCTCACCAATAAATGCATGATGTGAAGTATTGGTGTAGTTCATCTCCATTTCAATAATATGCTCAACCATTATCAAAGCTGATGTCAAGCCTTTATGCAAATAAGTGCTTAAAATTTCTTTGAGTTGTCTTTGGAGCACTGGTAACTGAAGCAGATCCTTAGTCTGACACCTATTTGCCAGCTTGACTAATTCATGATAAATGATGTGCACACACTGAAGGCTTGGATCTAAAAACCAAGCAATTTTCTCCTCAGTAGAACTTGAAAGGGAACCTCAGGCACAAAGAGAGCAGTTCTGGGATCGGTAGCATTTTGAATGGTTGTTTGAATATCTTTATCAGAAAGGCCATCAAAAGGATCCATGTCTTCTAATCTCTTGACAAAAACTGATTGAATGATATAGTAGATTCATGCTCCGCCAACCAGCTCAAAAGTCATTTCTTCATGTTTCCCCTCAATAGTAGATGTAAATGGATCTGCGAATTTTTAGCATGTCAAGTATTAAACTTCTCTGATCAATATCGGATTTTATAACTTCCCCATGGGAATCAAGCTCTTTTTTTCAATGATCATCTGACCATGTATCTTTGCTCTCAAATCTGGTAACATCAATTTTACATGCTTTCCTAAAATCTGATTCAGCTTCTTTCTCTATTTCAATCTGATTGCCTGCAACTGCTGCAGTTGTCTATTCTGCTTGGTTCTCAAATTGATTCCCTTGCATTTCAAGTGGCCTTAACTTCTCATGAAGTCTCCTAACTGCTGTAATTGTAGACATAAAGGCTTTTTTTTGCCTCTTGGAACTTCATTTCCGTTTTCTTGACCTGTGATTCAAGTAGCTCATTGAGTTCCACGCATCTAATTGTTGTTTGGCGTATAATACTTTCTTGCACCATTAATTGTTCCTCATAAACCTTCAGCTTATTCTGATCAATTTCTCTTAGTAGAGCACTTTTCAATTCTAATTCAATAGCAGCCAGTTTATCTTTGGAATATTTATAAACTTCAGCTGAGTTCGAATATGGTCTCAACTTAGATATTTGTTCTTGAAATTGATTCAATTCTTTTTTTTGGCATGTATGCATTTGTTTTTGCTTGACAGGAGAAGCTAAGTCTGCACTAATCTTCTCTTGATCCTCATTCTGCAACTTTGACTCCTCTTCATTCATTGTTCATTGTTCTTGCCTGTTTAGATGAGTTACTTTTTTAAGGGATGCTACTACTTTCTTGACAAAGATAAACTAACATATCTTTAAAAAAATCTATTTTACACCAAAGGTGTTCCCTCTATGAAAGGAATTGGGCTAACTTCAATGATCATTGCCATGTGGCGTTGGAGAGGGGATGCAAAATGATCAGAGTGATCTGATCTATTTATCACTAAAATTAAAATTTAATGCAGAGGCGTAGGTGGGTGTTCCAGCACTTCCAACAAGAAGCAACGGTGATAGGCTTGCCATGCATGCTGAGCACGAGGCAACCTTTCTCCGCAGTGAGCGTGTAGCCATCACAAGGGAAATGTTGAGCCAACCAAGCTTTAACAAGAGCGATGATCTTCAATAAGCTAGACTGGAAATTGACATGGCTTATGCGGTGTCACGACTAGTCCACCTGCTCATGGCGCTCCACTCTGATAGGTCCCTAATGGTCCTTTTTTTAATGTTTTTTTCCCAATAGTATAGGCAACCTAAGAACAATAATACATTTGCTTGGCGGAGGAAAGCAAAATCCACACAATTTCAGCACTTGCGATCCAAGCCAAGCAACAAATCTGGTGTCAGCAACTGATCTGCGAAGTACATTGACTACTCTTCTTCTCCATGGCCTCCCCTACAGCAAGTCGACTGGCCTAGCATGAGAGTAGTTTTCCTTTGACCAAATGGCTCGGGTTGAGAATCTGGAGGCACTAGCGTGTTCTTACATTGGCATGTGGGTAACAACATTGATTTGAGAAGGAAGCAAAGTAAGAGTGTTGCTCTCACGGTCCCTCTCATCAACATGATTTTAGATCTTCGCATGGGATTATGAAATGAACTAGGGCTTCCTTGATGGTTTTAGGGACCAAGGGTTCATGCATGGGCAAGAATATAGGAACCTCCAACCTATTGTAATAATTTTTTTATCCCAACTAATTTTTATATTTTGTAATTTTAATTTAAATTTATATTAATTATTAATTAACAATTTTGTTTAGTTAAATTTTGTAACTCTTAACTATTTTAATAATTTAATTTAATTTGTTCTTAATAGGTTGCTAGTTCATCTTCATTTGAGAGGAATTGGAGCACATAATCCTTCATCCACTCAATAAAACACAATAGGCTACATTCAAAAAAGGTAGAGGACTTGGTGTATGTGCATTCAAACTTGCCCATGCTTACACACAAGAAAAGTTCCTACAAAGGAGACACAAGGAGGTGGGATATTGAGATAGAGCAACTTGACTTGGATCCTTCCACAAGTCACTTAGTTGCACTTGATATTGATGATGATTATTAGCTTGAAGCAACTACTGAGCATGAGAGTGGTAGTGTTAGTGCTAGTGGAAATGCTTGTGCGAGTGCCACTAATGCTATTTGTGGTTCTACACAAAATGTAGAATCTAATGACGCTAATGATGCTACTCTTTTTGATGACCCATATGATTTAGATTGATCAACGATCAATAATTCTTAATGGCTGATTGTAAACACTTGACATTTTTATGTTTAAAGTTTGAACTTTAATTTATAATTCTATATCATAACATTTGAGTATAAAGTGGTGGTGTTTTTTTGTTATGTTATTTGACTATTAATATGGTGGTGTATTTTGAACTTAATTATTGCTGCAAATATGTATATATTTCTAATTTTTATATGTTTTTTGCATTGTTGTACCCAAAACGTACCTAACCCCAATTTTTTTTGGATTAAATCCTGTACCAAATTCTCATACCCATACTTGAATCCAAAACCGAATCGGTAACTTAGCCAAAACCCTTACAATTATCTATCGAGGATATTATACAACATTTGGTCCTTGGATAATAGTTTATAATATAGGGTTCTATTTAGGATTAGAATGTAATTTGCTGATCTTAGAGATCAAAAGTGTATTGTTTCTTGATATCTTGAACAGCTATACTATGCTACTAAGAAACCCATTAAAAATTAATGCATGAAGAAAAGAAAGTAGAATAACTATCTCAATTAGGATAAATTTACTAACAATAAGGGTAGTAATACTCAAGATCTAATCACCATGTGGCAATCATGTGGAGTCCCAATATGCCTTCAATGTTATTCTACTAGTATAAGCAAACATCATGATCCTACTAATTTATGACAATAATTTTCCACTATAATTGGCCCTACCTTTTTAAGGCTATACAACATTAAGTAAACTTTGAAAGACCTAAGACAATAGTTACAAATTGGCTTAAAGCATGAGAAATACCCGAGTCATACACAAGATAGTTGGTATCTCTACATCCATTAAGGCATTATATATATATAGATTGAAAGGTGGAATTTTGTTGCTTCTATGTTTGGGAGATATAATAACAATCTTCACACTCTCTCATTCAAGGAAAACCCTAGAGATCTCAATCTTAGGCATGCAAAGGAGAAAGAGATCTTGCAATAGGGTTGTCCTAGGGTCTAATTATAAATTGAGAATTTCACCACCAAGCTAGGGCTTGGAAAGACAAATGAAATGAAGGATCTAATGCTTAACCCTAATATGATGCAAGACTTCACTAAATGACCTAAAAATACATGTAAATTAGAACAAAAAGTTGAGAGATGAAAGGTGTGCACCTGGAAACTTGAAGAAGGTTAGATGAAGGATTGAAATGATGAAAAAACTGATTTAAAAGCCTACTGGGACTCACACACTAGTTTGGGCGATTTAGTCCCATATTAGGTTTTTTGGGCAAAAACTGAAATCTAGCAGAGAGGGTTTGGAACTTATGAAATCTGGAAATTTGACCAAACTGGGACTCATACACTAGAAGTGGCATATCAATATAGTTAGGGTTTTCTAGAAATTCAAGGTTCGATCCTACTCTCCAATGTCAACTCTATCCTTTCCACCTGATTTCCAGATCTGAATCTTCAATTTGTAGGCTCTTGTAAATGTTCTCCAAATATCTCTAATGCAAGGTGACAACTTTGACAACTTTCTCCAAACTTTCTCTTTAGTAAATCTTCAACCTAGATATGCAAATCACACACTGAAGAGAGGGGAAAATGTTTTTTTGTTAGTAGAAAGGGCTTTTCCTTGGTCAACCCCCATTTTGGTAATCAAGCCTTGAAATGGAATGAAATAGGAAAAGAGAATGATGAATGAACGAAATGCAATGTTGAAACTCACCAAACCCTAGAAATAAAGTGTTGTAAACATGTATGAAATGACTCCAATGGATGTATATCTTGACTCTTGCTTGAATGTGATAAATCTTGAATTATGAAACCCTATATCACAATTGTTAGCTCAAAAATAAACATGATGTATGAAGTCTTTGACATGATGCTTGATGCTTGAATAATGCTCTAAAATACTTAATAATCAACCTTTGAAGACTCTTGAATGCTCTTGTAAACACTTGAATGCTCTTGTGAACTCAAATTTTCTATAAGGATGCTCATTCAACTTACCAAGTGTACAATGAGTGAAAGAACCTTGTATTTATACTTGTTTATGCCAAATTTCCTGAAATTACAACACTACAAGCCAACATCAGATCTAGGAGGATAAAATCTTTCCAAGAATTTGAATTAATTTTAATTTTGGACCACACGAGATTCATACGCCCAAGGTGGCATATGAGTCCCATTAGACATAAATTATGGGACCATTTTCAAAAATGCTTAGAAAGGTGTAAAATCTAGATTGGGACCCAAAACCCTAGGTGAGACTCATACACCCAAGGTGGTTTATGAGTCCTACATCACTAAATTTGGGCCACACAATCTAAAAAATCTTGAATTATGATTGGATGTTGATTTATGCTAGGATTATCCTTGAAAAGATGCATTAATTAAGGCTTGTGGATGCAAAATAAGGCCAATTGAGGTATAAAGAGGTCCAGGGTAAGTGCACCAAGATGGTTCTTGACCTTGGATGTGAAATTGAGGATAGTTACACTCAAAATTTTGAGATGGAACAAAAAAAAGGATTGAATTTTTCTGAGTCTACTTTCTAAACTCCTAATTTATTTTGAAAATTGTTGAGATTAAGGGGTTCAAAAGAGGGATGTACATAAATTGGTTTTTTTTTGTTAGAAAAACAAAACTTAGCAACTCTTCTACGACCCTAGCATGGTGAACCTTTTTGTAGTATTTTTAAAATCGCTACGGTCAAAAGTTAGCTAATAGTATGTAGTTGATGCAACATTTTTTTTTTTAAATCCAATATTTGATTTTATTAATTTTCTAACTGAACCTTGAAAGCAGAATTTTGGATGCCCCCCTACAAATTTTGGAAAGTAATTGAATTTAAAAAAAAATAAATTGTAGGATGGAGTCTAGTTTCTAAAAATGTAATTTATTTGAAATTTCAATGAATGGTTAATTTATAATGAAAAAAATAGCAAACACTACTTTTTGGCAAAAAAGAGACATACAAACAAAATAAATTATGGATTAAAGGCTTAACATTGTTAGAAAGTGAAAAAAATTACATTGTTGGACATATAAGAGAGAACCTAGTGTTACCCATGTGTTTGATTTTGTCGATATTGAACTAGATACAATCTTGACGATGAGCACAGACCTGATTATGTGAAAAATTGTAGAATTTGCAAAAACACATCTCTGGTCATTGGGAATGCCCTCTAAGCCTTTGGGTTGGTATTCCA